>CAIGQQ010038942.1:2015698-2144588 GCA_903798035.1 Danio albolineatus | reverse complement strand
TATATATGTATATATATGTATGTGTGTGTGTGTGTATTTCAATATACATATAAATATATATAAATGTTTTTTCAACTAAACTAACTTTAAAATATTCAGAAATTAAGTTGAAGTATTTTTTACAGTGTATTTTAGTACAACACACAGATACCCTGATTTTGATACACTTTCCTACAACGCTGCCAATAATGATCACGTGTTTGGTCAGTATTCAACCATTTAAACTATATCTGGGAGACATTGAAAGTGGAAAGGCTGAGTACATTTAAGATCTATGTAGATCAACATTTATGGTTGCATCATCCACTTGTTATCGAATTGACAACAACTTACATTCAAACTACTTGTAAATGAAAGGTTTCGCTAACAAACAAGCAGTGCAACTGGTTAGCATGAACCAGTGTAACTGTATCGTCTTACCCCAAAAACATTGATCATTTAAAAGTTGCAGTGTATTTTGATTATTTCTGAAGCAACTTAAGTCGAGCAGAGCCTATGTTTTTTTTTTTTTTTGCAGGGCTCTTAAAAGTGTGAAATGTATTTTCAAGGTCTGCTGCCTCTGACATCCCAGCTCAGGATACTATTTGTGCCAGCAGGATTCAAAATGAACACTCACAAAGTGCCAAATTAGTTTCAACATTGGCTATGTTGAGTACATACTGTAATCGCCAGTTGGCCACTACAAAAATACATCAAATGATAGGCAGATTGTGGTTGATGTGAACTGCTATGTTTCCATCAACCTATTTTTATGCAAATTTTTGGAATATCCCATCGAAAATAATGTTTAATGGCAAAGCCAAGATGAGCACATAATTTGTAACTCACATAAAAAAACGTATGCGAAAAACTGAATAGGATAAACTTTTATCTGATAAAAAAAAATGTGCAAGAACTACAACGGAAACACAACTACTGAATAAATTTCAACATGCACATTAAAAAAGTCATGTGATTTTGTTTTGATAGAGCGTGAGTGCAACAATATTTGCCGTCAGTTTATCAGGATGTGACGATTTTGTTGTCTTTGACTCATCGAATGAAAATGGTGCTTTATTTACAAATGTTTTATTCAGTAATCTAGTTTTGTGTACACATTTCATCCACATCTAACGGTGGAAACTTAGCCAATGATGTGTACAACCGGAATCAAGCAAATTTGGCAAACATAACAACAACAAATGCATTTTCGCTAGTTCACACTGCAAAAAGGATGACTTGAGTACGTTTCAAGAAAATTCTTCGGCTGCATCTTGAAAGCTTAAGAAGTTGACTTGTTGCCATGCTGCCCAACGAGGCAGTGACTCTGGAGGCAGCATTTGTGAAAACGAATAAAACTGATTAGTCTGACATAAAACTGAAGACTCACGAGACTTATGAAACCTAAAGATTTAATTCCGATCAACAAAATAGATTTGGTGATAACTAATGGAATATTTGCTTATCATAATGCCAACTTCTAAGTAGTAATGCTACTAAAAGTGGAAAACACTGGTCAAAAACATACATTCACACACAGAAATGTGAGCCGTGTTTTTATTTTTAGCCTGTCAATGGAATGCACAGGATTGTGGGATATCAAAGGCAGTGAAATATACAACTTTGCTGTCTTTTTATTTCAAACAGAAGAAGGTACCTCCAGAGAAAGGAAGTGAAGCATAATTTGGATTTGGATGTGCCTTGATAAAAGCCTGCCTCGAATTTGCCTCATTTTCGTGCTTTTGGACACAGACTATATAATTGTTTCGAACTCAATGTGTTTTTCCTTCATCGTAATAATTAAATAAATACTGTGATTTTAACAGTGCAAGTCATAAAAACATTAGTTTTTGCTATTATTTATGATGAATAACCATAAACGGACATCCAAAGAATTCCCAGTTGAAGTTTTCTGTTGAATATCTTATTTTCCCCTTCATCAATAATGTACAATAGAACTTTATGTTATGCTGTTGAATTAATGTGTGTTGCATTATTTTAGGTTTGTGTGCTATGATCATAGTTGTGGGTACATGACAATGTGTACTTTCTACATATTATTACAGTATATACTTTCTAATCTTTCGGAAAAGCTATATTGTGATGAGCTTTGACATTATATCAATAAATGAAACACATAAAAATCCATAAAACTAAAATATTCACTACCATATTTTCTATGGTAAAGTTCTAGCAACCAGAGATGTTCCTTTTTATCTCAATGGTGTAAGTATTTGTAATATTCACAACTTCTTAAAAGTGAAAATTGTTGCAAAGGAAATCCTACACCTTTCCCCCAACATGTCTGAGAGGAACTGCTATTGAGCTAAATGGGAGCGCTAACACATAGATAGAATCACGTATTATGTACTGTATACATCCTTGACCTAGACAGTATACAATGGCCAAATATGCCATCTTATGCTGCCTATTCACTAGGCTTGCTATCAAATAATTCAATCTTAGGTGTTATGACTGTGTTGAATAAGGCTTTATTTGATTACCTCCAGCTCATAAAGACGTTTCAACAATCTGCACCTGATATGACAGCTGTTCCCCGACCTCCAGAGGTGCCGTGCCAGTGACATTCAGAAACGGGAGGGAAAATATTTGGACGGTGTGCATTTCAGTCGGAGACGAGTAAATAGATTTTGTGCCTTGAGGATGTTTGTATGTCTGTAGCGGCGCAGGTGAGGGACTGATTAAATTCAAAGCTGGAAACACACACACACACAAGCTCTGTGCTGCCAGTGGCCAATATCAGCAGTAGTGCGTGTGTGTGTCTGTCGGACTGAATCTATGTAAATGAGAATATAAAAGGATGTGTCTATCAGCATAAGAATGATTCATGTATTGAGAAGATGTGCTGTGTGTGATGTATTATTACTGCTCAATCCTTCTAGAAAGGACCAAATGTGTTGATGTAAATTGCTGTACATTGTATGATATAGTGTTATGATACCTCAAAGTGTTTGACTTATTGAGGAGTGTGCTATTAATTATTATTACTATCATTGTTATTAAAATTATTATTATTATTAATTCATTCATTTTCTTATTGGCTTAGTCCCTTTATTAATCTGGGGTCGCCACAGCGGAATGAACCACCAACTTATCCAGCATATGTTTTACACAGCGGATACCCTTCCAGCTGCAACCCATCTCTGGGAAACATCCATACACACTCATTCACACTCATACACTACAGACAATTTAGTCAACCCGATTCACCTATACCACATGTCTTTGGACTTGTGGGGGAAACCGCAGCACCCGGAGGAAACCCACGCAACCACAGGGAGAACATGCAAACTCCATACAGAAATGCCAACTGACCTAGCCGGGGCTCGAACCAGCGACCTTCTTGCTGTGAGGTGACCGTGCTAGCCACTATGCTACCGTGGTGCTTTATTATTATTATTATTATTATTATTAGTAGTACGGGGGAATAGCGGCACTAGAAATAAACTAACAGCGATACTTTTCTTCAGTAACGAGTAATCAAATAAATTACGGTTTCCCCGTTATAATGCCATTGCTGTTACAGACCCTAAAATGCGCGTTATTATAATTGAGAAGCAGTTTTTATGTGAGCAGAGTCTCTCTCAGCCGCAGGACCTCTCTTTCTGGGATGTGTGTTTGTGTGTGTTCAGCGCTGGGACACATAACCAACCAGTGATGATGATTGGTGTGTCTATGAATGTGGTGTAACTGAGAACATGATGATTGACTTAGAGTACTGTACATTTCCATTACTTGCCAATCAGAGGCAGAGTAGTGCGGGTGTTTACACACAAGCACACGCACAGACAATCGCAAACATCAACATTAAAATAGTGTAGATTAGTGTATAATGTTTTTTTTTAGTTATTTTATAGTCATTTGACAAATTTGTCTTTTTTAAAGTTATGTAATAGTTACTTTCCCCTGGTAATTAGTTACTTTTATAATTATGTAAAGTTAGTATTTGTGAGAAATAACTATTACTAATGACTCTTTTAAAAGAATGTGCCCAACACTGATTATTAGTATGAGTGATTAGTAGGGCCACACGGAATCTGCGTGCGAAGAATTCCGCAGATTTCCACAGATTTTTAGCCCATCATTGATTCTGTTTATTTACTGGTGTAAATGCGTGTCAATTTATATTTATTCAGTTTTAAAATTAATTTCAGTAATAATATTGACTAATACAAAAATATTCGTTTGATTTATTTACAATACAGTTTGTAAAGTAATATTTTCTGTCTTTTAGTAAATATTTTGTATGAGAGACTTGCTTTGTTTACCAAATAAAGTGGACCTAATTGATTCGCATTGTAAACATTAAATAAAAGCTAAAAAGGTATTACTTTTTATTTTATATATTAAGGTTTTAGTTATGATACTCCCAAAATCATTCCGCATAAATCCGGAGATTTTTAACAAAATACTCTGCAGAAATAGCAAAAAATGTCCGCAGATTCCATCTGGCCATAGTGATTAGTCTTATAGTTTTTATACAGATCAATAAGTAAACAACTTTACATAAGTAATACTTAGCATGAATAAATAAATCATAAATTAAATGAATAAATAAATAAATAATAAAATAATATATAATGATAAAAATGGCACACAAAAAAAAATTTAAAAAGCATTGCATTATCCATTATACAAATACATACACTGGCATGCATTTGATGGATCAAAAGGTAACAGCAAAAGAAATACAATTCTTATTTAAATAAAAGTTATTATTTTATTTTGGTCACACTTTATTTTGATGGTTCGTTAGTTGAATTTAAGTCAAATTGCATCTAAATGGCAACTAATTCTCATTAGATTATAAGTAGACTGATAGGTTGGAGTTGGGTTTGGGGTTAGGATTAGTTAACATGTACTTGCAAAGTTTCTTATAGTCAGTTAAATATCTGTTGAATGTCTGTATTAATAGATATTAAGTAGTCAATCTACTAATACTCAAATGGACTATCAAAATAAAATGTTACATTTATTTTTTATAATGTTTTGCTATTATTATAATATTTTATGGTTTCACTCAAAAGACATGAGGAATCCCTGTTTTTAACATTGCAACATTTGATGCTCAAGGAATGTTTTTTCAACTATTTTCATATTTTTTTTAATCAATGGCTGAAAATGTTTTAAAAATGGTATATTAAATTGTTAAAATATTTCACAATATTTCTGCTATTACAGTATATAGTTGATCAAATACTTTCAGCCTTTGCTAGAATTTGAGATTCCTTAAAAAATGTAAACAAGCATATTTTTCCAATTTTTTTATTATTATTATTAATATTTTTATTGTATTGTATTGTACTGCATTTATTGATTTATTAATAGGAAGCGTTTTATATAAAATACAGAAGTAACACAAAAAAATCCGGTAGTACCGTAGAAGCAGATTACTTAACATCTTTCTTACAATGTGTCACCTCAAATGCTCTAAGTTTCTAAGCATGCTAATTTGTTGACAAACCTAATAAAACAGACGCCACGAGCTGCTCAACACCGCTCTGATTCCTCATTACTGATCCTGCTCAACATTCAGAAGCCAGGAGCGATTGGAGCTACATAAACTGCGCTGATGTAACCTTTTTGTTTGCCTTCATGCCCTGCTCCACATGAATAAATCAGTCCGAGGGTGAGTTTAACACACTCCGAGTAGCAGGAGTGAAAACATCTCCACAGCCTCACATGCCATTTCAGATTCAACTCTGAGAAATGGCCTGAGCTGCTCACTTCATGCGACAGAATAACATGCCATCTTTATGGGCTGGATTGAGATCAGTGAGCACTTCAGCTTCTGAACTCAAACAAATCGTTCAGCGTACGCCTCGCATGTGACCCGTGCAGCGAGTTCATCTCATGGCGCAGCGATGTTCAATATGCGCAATCCCATTAGGGCTCATTAGCGGCAAGCGCACACCTTCAAAGTGAGACAAACGCCCCCTTCAGAAAGAGTCTCCTTCATGGCTTAATAACGCCAAGGTGGAAGGGTCAAAGACGTGTGGGACATCTGTATGTGCTGGGATTACAGGATGCAAATAAGGACATTTTAGTGATAGATGTAGGGTGATCAGATTTATCAGGATGGATACATAAAGTGATGCTTCAAAATTTGTGAATCAATAGCAGAATCGATGAAAATGTGATGAATTTGATCAAAATAATCATACGGCATTCATGTAATTTTTTTTAGCTCTGTCTAGCTGAGCTAAAATCTGATTTTGCGATATTCTATTTTGCTGCAATAAATAATGCGACAGTTTTACAAGATAGTTGAATAGCTCTATTTGACGGTTTTCTGGAGAGTCTAACAGTATTCACGTACAGAAATTGAAAAACCACAATAGAATTTATTTATTTATTTATTTATTTTTTACCTTGTTTTGTCTAATTTCCAGTCCAAATACCAAAAAATGTAGATATTTGAACAAGAAATAAGACAAAAATTACACTTTATTTTGATGGTCCATTTGTTAAATTTAAGTTACATAGCAAACTAATTGTCATCAGATTATAAGTAGACTGTTAGGTTAGGGTTGGGGTTAGGGGTAGGAATAGTTTAAGTTGACATGGACTTGCAAAGTTTCTTATAGTCAGTTAAATGTCTGTTGAATTTCAGCATCAACAGATATTAATCAGACAGTCCACTAATACTCAAATGGACCATCGATTTTTTGGATAAGTCATAAAAATTCTGTATAAATACATTGATTAAATACAATTCTGTAGCTCCTGTTCAACTATAATGCAGACTCAACATCGCATATCTTTGCGATAAGCGCATGTGCACACTGCGATATCGATGCTAAAACGATATATTGCGCAGCCCTATTCGAGAGTAAGATATTTTACATAAAAGATTTACATTATGGGAACTTATTAAGCCTTGTGTGCTGTAATGGATTTTATGTGGTGATTTTGAGTCTTATTTGGCCACAACTTTCTCTGTTTCAGCAAATGATATGATTTTTTTTGTGACAATTATTATTTTCACACATATTTTGGGAAAATACTTTGGAAATTAAAAAAAATAAATCAACAATACACTCTGGTCAAATTTATGACCCTTTCGTGATGTTCGTGGCTGTTTTTAGCCCATCGACTTCCCTCTTTTTATTGCAAAGCCATGACACCATACATTCATGCATTTTTGATTGTTGGTGGTTTTCCCTGTTGAGAAGAGGTCAAATGTACATTTTTTTTACTGTTGATCATCAGTTGCAGTGCAAAAAGCCCTTAGTTTCTGTGTTTGTGTGTGTGTGTGTGTGTGTGTGTGTGTGTGTGTGTGAGAATAAGTGAGAAAGAAACCATTGCACATTTATCTTGATATGTCAGAGAAAATCTGAATAAGCATCTCAGCTCTAAGAACATAGAAAACATAGTAAGTGTGTTTATGCACACACTTTAATCTGCTGTTTTACTCCATAGAACTCCATATAAAAGCCAGAAACCTTTTA
Source organism: Danio albolineatus (assembly GCA_903798035.1). NCBI lineage: Eukaryota > Metazoa > Chordata > Actinopteri > Cypriniformes > Danionidae > Danio > Danio albolineatus. Next base: position 2,137,137 of record CAIGQQ010038942.1, on the reverse strand, counting down.
GCACAGGCCCATCTAAAAGGGTTAATATGCTGCCAACTGGTGATCAACATCATAAATGACAAATTTTACCTCTTCCTAACAGGGAAAACCACGAACAGTTAAAAATGCATTACACTGTCATGGCTTTGCAAACAAAAAATGTCATTACAATGGAAGTCAATGGGGCAAAACAGCTATGAACATAACTAAAGGGTAGTCAATTTGAACAGTACACAAGGGTTAAAATAAACCATGGTATTTAATAGCATGTGGTATTACCGATTGTAAAATCCATCTTTTAACACTGAAGACAAATTGAAGGATTCAAACACAACTATAAAAAAAGATCCAAACGCTCACTGATTCTCCAAAAGAAAAAGGTGGTAGATCATCAGGAAATCACACACGTAATTAAAATCACAAACTTTTGCACAGTGTTATTTTAATCATTTCAGCTATGTCTGTAGTAAAACAAAACACTCATGTACAGTAGTAAGATCTCTCTAATTTTGTAAAAGTTATTCACATTTTCACTGATTCTGCAAGAGGTTCACAAACTTCCAAACAGCACCGTACAGTATAAACCATTTCAATGTGGTGATGTCAATGGCAAATGAACATTTCCTTCTTGCTGTCAAACTATTTCATAAATGTAACAAGAGGTCATTTAATCATATCTTGACACTAAAACAGCCGTCATAACAGTATTTAGCAACATGTGGACCTTTTTGGATTCTTGGAAGCTAAAGAAATTAAAAATGTAATACAGGAAATAGGTTACGACCATTGTTATAGTTTACATACCTCAAAATGGTCAATATACAGCTCTGGAAAGAAAATGAAGAGACTACTAAACAATTCTCACTGTACCTGGACTTGTTTTTGAGCATTTCAGCAAAGACTTGTTTTTGGTATTGGTTATTAAAACCAGTTACCAAGATGCTTTACTGAGGGTTGAGACTCTTCGATTTAGTGATTATTTGAGGTCCGATACATTTCTTCTAATGTTGACTGATAATTTTATCTTGTTATAACTATAGTAAATTGCTTTTGCGTCTGACTTCATCTCCTCTGCACACTTTATCACTGACACAAGTCCCGCCATCGCTAACTGCAGCTTGATTGATATGGAAATGTGATTGAATAGTAATTTTGCTCTTCAAAATATACAATGACAATAAGTGGCTGCCACTGATTAGGCATTTTTTGCATGACAAAAAACTACTGGTGCTGAGAAAGGAAGATTATTTTTGAAAAAATTACAATACAAGATAAAACCTGACTTTTTTTTTTTTTTTTTAAAAGACAGACTATCTTGGGAAAATAAGATGTCTGATCATCTTAACAGACACATTAAAGAGGGCTCGAAGATACACAGGACTAGCATGAGACAGATATAACCCAAGTTTGTGTTATGGTTTAGGAAAACGATGTTACTTAAAGTCAACCTCAGATCTCTGGGTCACTCTGAGTAGTTAACAACTATGAAGAAAAGAGGATGATAACATGAGACTGTTCTAAAAATATCATCGGTGCTCAAAAGAAGATCAAATAACATTTGATAATGGAGATGAAAGGATGGGATGGGAAAGGATACACTTTGGGCAAACTAAATTTTCATTCTACATGCTCTAACCCTCATGTGTTTATTGCCTTGTTAGTGTGTGTGTGTGTGTGTGTGATTGATGACCTGGATGATCTGTAGAAATGAAGTGTTTCAGCTCAGGACTCCCTGCTGTTAAACTGCTATAAAAACTCTCACACATAACAAAAGTGTATTCACCGAGTGAGGAAACAGTAGGTGTGTGGGATTGTAAACACACAGTTGATGAGTGACGGCACATGGATCACCACATGCTGGTTTTAAAAATGACAACTTTCTGGTTACTGACACAGATCTTTACCGTGCCACATCACTGACAAGCTTGTTTTCAAAAACCTCCAACAGCTCTTCGTGAAGTTCAACACTGCAAAAATAATTTTGTCATTTTCAGCATCAGTTCGCGTAAGTTTGAAGCTTGCACTCCAGATTGTCATGAACGCCCTCAGGATGTCTTGCTGAGACTGTGGATTAAAGATAATAATGCTGAAAATAATGTTCAGTTTCTTGTTCACAGACCGATCAGTTTGCTTCATGAGGCCTCTTTGTTTCATCAGGAGCCACGGGCATTCATTCTGTTTTGACTGTATATGTTTTTTACTCTAAAATTGCCAGAAGCCATCGACTTGCATCATAAGAATCACCTACATTTATAACCACAATCAGCTAAAAATCTTCTTTAATGTTCTACTGAGCAAAAAGTCACCTACATCTTAGAGGGCCTGAGGGTGAAAACTAAATGGATATTTTAACTCTTTCCCTCAGATGGAAGTTTTTTTTGACATAATTCTTGACAGAATTAACTGTCAACCCATACTTTTATTCATTATATGGTAGGGGGCGCTATTACGCATCTTCTGAAATCCACAAAAAGCAGAAGAAAGCAATATGTAACAAAATCAATCAAATAATCCAAACAGTACAGCATTGCCAAATAAGATATCAAACACACAATGAAGACTATCACTCAGCAGTGTTTGGAGGTGTCGATGGAGTCGATGTTTTCAATCCTATCTTGATGTAGTCTTTCAAGTATTTTCTATTCAATTCAATTGAGTTCAGCACTTTTACAAAGTAGATTGTGTCAAAGCAGCTTCACATGCATTATAAAAACTTGAAACAGTGTCAGCCCAGTTTTCAGTGTTGAAGTACTAGTTTAGTACTTTAGTTTATTTCAATTAAAACTAAAATCTGTTGGTTTTTAAAAAATAAAGTAAATCAATTCATGCAGCTACATTTGTGTAAGCCCATAGGCTTTATTCTCTTTTTCATTTGATATTTCGTATGGGGGGCATGAATATTTTGTAAAAATGATTGCTAATAATAACAATAAAAAATAATAATAAATCAAAAATAAATATACATTTTAGACATGGTGGCTCAGTGGTTAACACTGTCACCTCACAGCAAGAAGGTCACTGGTTCGAGTTGGCGTTTCTGTGTGTAGTTTGCATGTTCTCCCAGTGTTCATGTGGGTTTTATTCAGGTGCTCCAGTTTCCCCCACAGTCCAAAGACATGCGCTACAGATGAACTGAATAAGCTAAATTGGCCGCATGTGAATGTGAGAGTGTTTGGGTGTTTCCCAGTGCAGGTTTTTGGCTGAAAGGCCATCCGCTGTGCAAAACATATGCCGGATAAGTATGGAGTCAAATAAGTCTCATTAATAATTCACGCGTATGACGCGATGTACACATGCGTAGCCAAATTCACGTGCGTAAAACCAAATTCACGTGCGTAAAATATTTATATACATTCACAAAAACAATTCACGTGCACAAAATAAAAATACACATTCATAAAATACGTTTCACAAATGCAAAACACCATCTGCAGATTTATAAGAGTGTACAAAAAGTTTTAAATGTTTAAAACTTGCGAGTTCATCCTGAATGAGAATGTGCAAATCCTCTTTCACGACTCCCCCTGGATACGAGTGTGTGTATTTTTGAGACCTTCCTGGCGACGCAGGGACCTCGTGACCTTTCAGCCAATCAGATGAGAGCTGTACTCAAGATCGCCTCTCTGCGCGCCGTTTGCGCAGTCTGTTCCTCTCCAGCACGGTGAACGGAGAAGTGAAAGAGACGCGCGGGCATTACATTCCCTGACTTTCACTGACTAAAACCTTCATTTCCATTATATCTAGGCCTAATGAACGTAAACAGGCTGTTGTTGTTCTTTAGTTGCCCAATATGTCAAATATACCCGATTATTTAGTAATAGATTAATAAGCATTTTAAATGATTCTGATGAATGTAACGGGTTTCATTAGAAATACGGGATGACACATTGAATGGCAGGATACACCTCGCGTCTGCACATAGATTCATTGCATACACCTGTGCAGCTCATTATCAGGAGCGCGTGGATAATCAGCATTTTAAAAGGGCGTCTGTGTGAGCATTTGCATGCGACTTCTTGAGTGCAGGAAGCCTCCGTGGTCACAGCATTTCCCGTATTCCCTTTCTCCATTTGCGCAGTTTGTTCCTCTCCAGCACGGTGAACGGAGAAGTGAAAGAGACGCGCAGGTTTAAACCATTACATTCCTTGACTTTCACTGACTAAAAACTTATTCATTATATCTAATGAACGCTGTTGTTGTGCTTTAGTATTATGTAGAATATAAAGAATTAATACTTTTCGGAATCTTTTTCAACTCCAATCCAGCCTCTCGGATCATTTCAAACATGTTTGATGCTGTTCAGGATTTCAAATCGGGCTGAACACTGCTCTGATAGCCTGCCCTTCATCCTACAGCCGCATCCCCGAAGAGAAGAGCAGAGGAGAATCCCATCAGTTTCAATAAATTAAGTTTTAAGTTACTTTTTTTATTATTATTATCATTAATTAGCCTGTTTGCTATTTTATCTTATCTGTGGGTCATCATGAATAACCACACACACAGAACATGTGGCTAATGAAATAAATGATAATTTAAAATTGTTATAAATCAGCTTTTAAATATATTTGTTAAAGCTGACGCAATTCTTCCCAGCTCGGTTTTGAAAATATGACAACAAAGGTTTTTTTTTTTTTTGCTTACTACGGGTAAACTTTAAATAAAATTTGCAATTAGGCTATATCAAAAGGTGACCACTGCAGTAATGGTGATCCACACAGTGGTGGCCATTAGCTAGCTTGAGTAATTGCAAGGCATAGTTTCACAAAGTCAAGATGGGTTTTAATTGTTTTATTTCGTATTTTCAAATAATACATGTAAATTAAATAGACATGTCCATTTAAATTATATTTATTATTTGAAAATACGAAATAAAACATAAGTAGGTGAGAAAGTCAGGGAATGTAATGCCCGCGCGTCTCTTTCACTTCTCCGTTCACCGTGCTGGAGAGGAACAGACTGCGCAAACGGTGCGCAGAGTAGGTGATATCGAGTACAAGCTCTCTTCTGATTGGCTGAAAGGTTACGAGTTGCCGGTTTCTGCCAGGAAGGTCTCAAAAATATACACACTCGTATCCAGGGGGAGTCGTGAAAGAGGATTTGCACATTCTCATTCAGGATGAACTCGCAAGTTTTAAACATTTAAAACTTTTTGTACACTCTTATAAATCTGCAGATGGTGTTTTGCATTTGTGAAACGTATTTTATGAATGTGTATTTTTATTTTGTGCACGTGAATTGTTTTTGTGAATGTATATAAATATTTTACGCACGTGAATTTGGTTTTACGCACGTGAATTTGGCTACGCATTTGTACATCGCGTCATACGCGTGAATTATTAATGAGACTTATTTGACTCCATAGATAAGTTGGCAGTTCATTCCGCTGTGGTGACCACTGATAAATAAAGGCACTAAGCCAAAGGAAAATGAATGAATAGTACATTTCAGGTGATTTTTCAATGGACAAATCATTAATAAAACTGAATAAAACGCTTTGTGGAAGGATTGTGGATTTTCATTTCATGTCAACTGAAATATAATAAAACAGATGAAAACATTTTTGAATGTACACAAGACAAAACCACTCTTTTAACTACAGATTTTTCTGTATGCATACCTTCTGCATGCCCTGCAGAGCCTGCTGCAGGAAGCTGAGCTGCTGCTGGCGGGTGGCATCCTCCTCGCTGCGCTGGGGCTGCGCTTTACCCTGCTCCTGTTTCAAAAGCTCCACCTCGTTCCTGTAGGCATCCAGCTGACACCGCAGACTGTCGTTCTCCTCTTTCAGAGCCTCCACCTGAGCCAGCGGCCCTGCGAGGGCAGACAGTTAGAGAGATATGAAAAATGACAATTGCATTGGCGACAGGAAAAGGGAAATAAGCAGACAGAGACACATGGGCGAGTAAAAAACAATAACGGAGCAGAAAAAGTAGGGGCACGTATTAGAGTAATAAGTCACGATGTGGCGGCGGTACGCCCTCAAAAGAGTAAAAATGAAAGATGGAGAATGGCAGAGGAAAACAGTGTTCCTCAAAAGCCGCTTAGAGAATTCGGCTGATGGACTGAGATGAAAGGACCCTCAGTACCACTGCTGCGTTCCTTTGGCTTTCAGAGGCTAATTAGCGAGGATTAAATGGAGAGAAAGTGTATTACTTAATTCTTGACTTAATGTACCATGGGCATTGTTATCAAATGGCTGTAATTAAAACTGACGCAAAAGGGTTCTTCACACCGAGACGTTCTGTCATTCAGCTTTTTCTTAACAGCTCGATGATCAGAGACGTCACCTCTGCTCTGTATCTAGCGGGAGAAGATAAAGGGATTATGCCGAGAAGCGTGTCCCTGAAGATTGGGTAAGGAGAGGGAGGAACAGCTGGGCGCCCGATCGCCAGGCTGATGAAGGAGCTTTTGGTTATGCATCTCTGAAGAGCGAGAGGATGAGCTTCTGAGTGACGTGCGGGGAAGATAAGGAAAGCCAGGTTGAGCTACTGAATGAACAGAGTCTGAATCAGCAAGGAAGTACATCATCACCTGTCTCAGCTCTGTGTTCTGAAACATGGCAAGATGCCTAACTAGGGAGTTCTAAAGTGTCACAAAAATTCTCCCTTGAAGGATACCTCGGTTTGGCCAAATTAAAGCACTAAAGATTAGTAGATCCTTCATAAAGAAGGCTATTGCAGAATTTATTGCAACAAGTGATCTAAGATGGTAAAGAAGAGTGATATTACTGGTCAAAAAAGTAGTGTATTTCATTCAATTGTCTAATTAGGTCTTTTTTTTCCTATGGCTCCTAAAAAGTAGTGTCAATTCTGTTTTACATGAGTGAACAGGCAAGAGACGTGAAAATATTTCAGCTTGTGGGATGTGTTCAGCATATCAGGCAGGTGGCAGAGTAGTTACAGAATGAAAAAAGTACTGGGAAGCAGTTTGTTATAGTCAGAATTGGATGAAATTTACTATATTTTTAAAGTGTCACAAAAATTCTCTCTTTATTGATACTTCATTTTGGCCAAAATGAAGCACTAAAGATTAGTAGGTTCTTCTTTAAGAAGACTTTAGATGCGTCCCAAATGGCACACTATACACCATGTACTTATGCACTTACACTCTCAATAGCATAGTATATGTACAGTATGCAGTGCTGCCCCAAATGGAGCACTAATGGTTTTTATACTAAGCAGAAATTCAAACCGTTTCCAGATGACGTTTGCCCAATTAGTGAAATAAATGACCAAATTACCAAATAATACCTGGCCTAAGTATAACCACATTCACCACCTGGAGGCACTATAATCACTCTTGTAGGAGAATTCAGCTTTCATGATTCAAAATAAGTAAAGTTATCCAACATGTGCACACGATGGCTCCGTCTCTTCTGCTACGTGAGCAAAGCTGCGGTTGTGGAGTGTGTGAAGTGTCCATCATTCCACACTTCATTTTACTATGTAATAATAGTGCACTTATTATTTTCAGTGTGAACGCACTACTTACACTATTTATACAACAAAATGGTGTAGAATAGTGCACAAGTATGCGATTTGGGATGCACCTTATGTCAGAATTTGTTGCAACAAGTGATCCAACATAGTAAATAGTGATATTACTGGTCAAAAAAGTAGCGTATTTCATTTCACAGTCTAATCAAGTTTTTTTTTTTGTCCTTTACCGCTTCATAAAAAGTAGAGTGTCAAATCTGTTTTACATGAGCGAACAGGCAAGAGACATGACAGTATTTCAGCTTGTGGGATGTGTTCAGCATATCAGCCAGGTGGCAGAGTAGTTGCAGAAGGAAAAAAAGTACTGGGAAGCAGTTTGTTATAGTCAGAATTGGATGAAATTTACTATATTTTTAAAGTGTCACAAAAATTCTCTCTTTATTGATACTTTATTTTGGCCCAAATAAAGCACTAAAGATTAGTAAGTTCTTCTTTAAGAAGACTTTAGATGCGTCCCAAATGGCACACTATACACTATGCACTTATGCACTATGTACTTATGCAATTACACTCTCAATAGCATAGTATATGTACAGTATGCAGTGCTGTCCCAAATGGAGCACTAATGGTTTTTATACTAAGTGGAAATTCAAACCATTTCCAGATTACGTTTGCCTAATTAATGAAATAAATGACCTAAATACCAAATAATACCTGGCGTGAGTATAACCACATTCACCACCCGGAGGCGCTATAATCACTATTGTAGGAGAATTTAGCTTTCACAATCCAAAATAAATAAAGTTATCCAACATGTGCACACGATGGCTCCGTCCCTTCTGCTACATACGTAAGCAAAGCTGCGGTTGTGGAGTGCGTGAAGTGTCCATCATTCCACACTTCATTTTACTATGTATTAATAGTGCACTTATTATTTTTAGAGTTTTCAGTGTGAACGCACTACTTACACTATTTATACTACAAAATGGTGTAGAATAGTGCACAAGTATGCGATTTGGGATGCACCTTGTGTCAGAATTTGTTGCAACAAGTGATCCAACATAGTAGGGAAGAGTGATATTACTGGTCAAAAAAGTAGCGTATTTCATTTCACAGTCTAATCAAGTTTTTTTCTGTCCTTTACCGCTTCATAAAAAGTAGAGTGTCAAATCTGTTTTACATGAGCGAACAGGCAAGAGACATGACAGTATTTCAGCATATCAGGCAGGTGGCAGAGTCCTGGGAAGCAGTTTGTTATAATCAAAATTGTATGTAATTTACTATATGTGTGCGCTTTTTAATCCTATGTTTTGACATTAGCAACATTAGGAAACTTTGATCATATTTACCAAACTTTGGTGAATTTCGATGTGTCAGAATCCGGTCATTTTCCGAGCGCTTTTCTTAAACCAGTCATCTCCAAACTCGGTCCTGGAGGGCCGGTGTCCTGCAGATTTTAGCTCCAACTTGACTCAACTAACCTGCAAGGATGTTTCTAGAAAGCCTAGTAAGAGCTTGATTAGCTAGCCCAGGTGTGTCTGATTGGGGTTGGAACTAAACTTTGCAGGACACCGGCCCTCCAGGACCGAGTTTGGACAACCCTGTCTTAAACCGACTTCAAGATGTTCCCACATGTTCACTATTTTGACTTTTTTGAAAATGACTAATGTGAGCTTTGCTCTGACTAATTCTAGAAAACTGACCCTATTTGCACATGGAACTTCACAGATGTATCCCTAATAACACTGAGGTTAGGATGGAGATCTTGGAGTCACTCACATTCTTGCATTTGTTCGGAATCGGCTTGCATATATTTGTTTTGCTGCATGAACACATTATCACGCTGTGTGATGTTATAGTCAGTTCATCTTGATGCTCCTGAAGTTTGCAGAATGACCGTTAGTTTGCGCTAGACTAAGCACAATGGAACGGCAATTCACACGGGACACAAGAACGCATCCTTTATGAACGTATCTGCCATGTTATCAATTCAGTGCTTTGTCTGGAAGCATGTTTGGTGTGATTTAGAGGGGAAAGAAACAGAGAGGGAGAGAACAAGAGATATGGAGACATGAACAGAGAGGGGGGGAAAGCAAGCAGTTTTTATTGATCCGTCTCATCAAGCCGCTGCCCCCAGAAAGCGTCCGGTTCACCTTCTGCAACATGGCAGGCAGCTCTATAGACCTGTGCTGCCCAGGGGTGCTGACAGTAAAGAAAGCAGCTCCCGTTTGCACACTGCACCGTAGTTATTGTCAGAGGACACTTGGCCGTTACCATTGATAAACTCTAGGGGAAAATAAAAGCAAACATGGTGCTGCAGTGACGATGGAGGCGTTTCTGATTCAGTTACAAAATGCACAGGGGTTACCATAAGACACGCCTCCTCTTTATGCAGGTTGCTCATCTTATTGGCAGGTATGAAATATTTGTTTTGATAAACGAGGAGGGTGTTGAATTACCTCCTTCATTAACCGTGTGAATCTCCTGGCCTTTCCTATCTGGTGACATCCTTTCAAATATCTGACAACCCACTGACAGTGATTGTTATCATTGTTTTCTAATAACTAAGGTCGCAGATGAGAAGACGTGCGATTCAAACCTGGTAAATGTATGATTATATTTGCATACATCTGCATACTAATGAGGGCCTCTGCTACACTAGAGAATCTGATATTAATATTCTAATTATTATGAATTGAGTGTCACATACTGTATAAAAGGAAGAGGACTTGTGTCAAATGTATTGTAAAAAGGGATTGTGTGTGAACTAAGCGGCCTTGAGATGCCAAAAAAAAAGACAATGATATCCCGTGGCGATCATTTCATGCTCTCCTATGATTCTCTGCCCTGAGCTGTTACGGTACGGCTTTTCTTATAGCAGGTTTTTGCAGCAAGCAAGACCTGAAATGAGCTGGAAGAGCAGCTGGCAGACTCACGCACAGATCAGTACTGCCACATTTAGGGAACCACAGGGGGTTATAGAAGTACTAATACAAAAATTACACTTTTCCTCCATGACTGAATCGGCTGCTGACAGATAGATTTGATTTAATTTGCTCACACGAGGAAGTGAATTCTTCAAAATAAAAGGCTGGGGTTGGAGCTGTGGCTTAGTGGTTGAAATATATGATTCAACACACTGAGCCATGTGCTTGGTGCAAGTTCGAATTTCTGAATAGTCTAGGCTGTAAAGGATCCATTTATTGAATGTATCCATTGAAAGTAACCTCTGAATCAGGATGCAGCTATGATTTGAATTTGAGAAATGGAGGAGTCCATGCCTCTACCATTGGAGACAGTTTAAGAGCAAACTGGGATCATGAGTGCCTTCTACAAACTGTGTCTTTCTTAATCACATTACCTTGATGTCCAGTGACTTTATAGTGTAACATTCATTCGTTTTCTTTTCGACGTAGTCCCTTTATTAATATGGGGTTGCCACAGCGGTATGAACTTATCCAACTTATCCAGCATAAGTTTTACATAGCGGATGCCCTCCCAGCTGCAACCCATCACTGGCAAATATAGTGAAACACATAATGTAAAAGGTAAGAAAGGACTGCTAGACTGGCTCTCTCTTCTCAAATGAGGCTTCACCCCGCTGTGGCAGCATCAAGAGCTTCCTGTCACAGCTACGGTGAAACAGTAACTTTGTTGTGTCGCTGCTTTCTCCTTCATTGACACCCTTAAAAACATGGCATTATGGCATCCTTAAAAGGTTAGTTGACCTAAAAATTTAAATTATGTTATTCTAAACCCTTGAGACCTCTGTTTGTTTTGAAACACAAATTAAGCTCTGAGAGCTCCCGCATCCTTCACAGACAGCAACAGTCCCAATTCATTCAAAGAGACATTAAAAAAAAACATCCTCAAAACACACCATGTGCTTTAAGTGTTCATGTGGTTCAATTAGTATTTCATAAAGTTAAAAGAATACTTTTTTAGCACATTAAATAAAAATAACAACTTTATTAAATGTTTTTTTCTCCAGTATAGTGTCAGTATAAGGCATACCTGTCAACATTGGGGTGTAAAAATACAAGATATGCTTTAATTGATATAAAATAAAAGGTAGAGTAAAATAAAATAAAAACTATCCTATTAAAATCAATGGCCTATACAGAAATTAATTAGTTACGTGAGAAATTAAAAACTTGTTAATTTAATTTTTATTGTTATATATTTTATTATTTGAATATTAATTAAAGCAGACTTAAGCTATAAAACTATAGTTACTTAATGAAGAGTAGCGAATCTCTCATTTTGATACAATGTTTTGTTTGAAAACAGAGGTCCAATCCACAGATCTATAATGAAAGCATTCGATTACTTTCGTAACGGTTTATGCTCATTTAAGACAAAATTATTAGTGATTAAAATAAAACACACCAGGACTGACATGTTTATATAGCCCTTTGTTAAGTGCATTTGCTTGTTTAAAAACACACCGAAATGTCAAAAAGGCCACTTTTGCAGCTCTTCAAATTGTGTGTACAGAAGCAAATCTGGGAACAATGTCTTTATCACTATGGAGCGCGTTCGTCAGTCAGCACTGATACATGATATTACTGATTTAGAGATTGCATAGGAAGTGCGAAGGTCAACGCATAACTTTAATGCAAATGAAGTGAATACAGCTGTTTTAATATTCAATTTAAAATGCTTTTAAGCCAAAACAAAGCGAAAGCGAAATTTTCTTGAACATCTCTTGCAATTATATCACATTTGACATTGGCTCTTTGATGCTACCATCACTTTTTTATATAAAGATTAAAAATACAGCAAAAATACGGGGAAATACTTAAACGGGATGATAGAGGGATAGAAAGTTGAAAGTTGCACATGCACATCTGTATACTTCACGGCATTGTGCTCATAAACACAAGCAATATACTGACAGTAAAGAGATGAACTGTTAAATAAAGACGGTTTTTTTATTTTGTTTATATTGTTTTATGTGTGTCCAAAGGTATTCTTGTAGCCTAATAATATTCTGATTTAATCACTGTAGGTTTATGGTTATTTTTGAGGATGTTTTTTTGGTACCTTTCTGGACCTTGAATGAGCCAGGACAAGTGATGTCTATGGAGGATGATGGAGTTTTCACCTCAAATATCTTAATTTGCATTTCAAAGACAATTAATTAGTAATTAGGAATGTAATTTTTTTTCTATGAACTAACCCTTTAATTGCACACTGGGGCAAAGCTGGAGCAGTAGCTTTAAACATAACACTTTTTGAATAAAGGTTACAAGCCTTTCATAGACTGACACATGAATGAAATCATGTGCATCGGATAAGAAAAATAACAAAACAAACCTTAATATACAGAGCAGTGAATCCATAGCACTGGAGTTGAGAACCACTGGCATAGAGTAATTAATATTTATGCCTAAGTTGTTTTCTGACACAAAATGATTAAAAAAATACGTCAAGATCTCAAAGGGAAGAAAAATTATATGAGCTTCATTAGTTTCAGGGAGAATATTTGGAGAAAAGTGCCAGTTACACAGTCTGAATCCAGATATATGTCAAGGGTCATTAAACAGTCCTTCCATGAAGCTGAACTCCTTTTTTCCCCCCTCTGCTCATTTATACTATGAAAATTAGCTGGTTATTGCTTCTATCTGGAAATGTATCAGCACTGTGTGATCTGAGGAAAGGTTCCTCGTAAAACTGACAAATCACCAGCGGGTACAATCTGTATGCTGTGGGTGCTCCGAAACCATTTTTAAGACAATAAGTGAACGCCGCTTGCAGTGCCTTGACAAGAATTCCCAGCTTCTGCTTACTGGCTGTCAATCTTGAAGCATGCATACCTGAGTCATCCAAATCCTTGCTTTCTGGAACATCCTCCATGTCATCATCCGACATCTCCATTTCCTCCTCCCTCCGAATTCCCATCAGCTCCTCGTTGTGGATGTTTCTGATCTCCTGTGAACGAGAGGGAAAGAGTCTTTAATCCCAAGCACTGCAGGTTGATCTCTCACACTTTTTAACACATGAAATATATGAGCTGGAAATGTAATAAGCCATTCGATTAGGTTGTAAAAAGAGAGATCATACTCATAAAGTGCTATAAAAGCAGGTGTTAGAATATCGATGCACCTGATGTTGGCTGACATTGACTATTGACGCATTTAAACATTGCACAGGGACTCTTAATGTGTTCTAATGGCAGCCAGTGGAGATTCACTGGGGCTAAAGCGATTGCCCAGCCACCACAAAGCGGCAGGGCCGGGCAGGGGCAACTAAAGCAGATGTCTGGGCATGGGCAGCGCCGTGTTGGCACACCTGATGGGGGAGCTCTCTGGTTAATGAGGCATGCGCACAGGCAAAGGGATAGGGCTGTGCAAAGACACAACATGACCGCCACAGGGAGAGAGACTTACTCCCTGACAACAAACAAAAGGCCTGGCATAAACATTACCATCTGTCTAGCGCAGCAACACATGATCTCTTTGAGAATTACAGGGGTCGAGCAGGTAGCGCAAAAGCAAACAGGCCCATCTGCCCAATCAGTAGAGGGATAGATGATATGGGGTTACTGCAGGAAGTCAACTAGCTTTCCCGCTTTACACTTTCCTCCAATCTTTAACACAGGAAGTCTCGCTGCCTGCAGCATAAATGGGCTGTGATTGAATTCAGGTCGTCTAGGCAACTGCAAATAGCTAACTGCTCAGAATAACAATCAGCCTGAAGCGAGGAGAACCCGCTGCATTGACTGGACATTTCTGTGTCAAAAACAACACTTACCGATGCTTTGTTTACACAAGAATAGGCTGGGTAAACTTGGAGGGGAGCTCAAGGAAATGAGGATGAAAATCCTCTAAATTCCACTAAGCCTGAACGTAGCTCTGGGTCAACAACTCGTTGGAAACCACCATCTTACCGTCACATTTACAAGAGAGGGTCCAAACAGCTCCAAGGGTGAGAGAAGCAGAGTAAACATAGTTTAATTGTGTGTCATCTATTACCCATCACTTACTGTCACCTGCTCCGGATATAACTAACCACATTCACTACTTCTACAGCGAACGGTGTTAAAATGGCACTAATGGGCTCCCTTAGAACATAAACATTTCAAAAATGAGGAAGGCTTGTGAAAGCGTGGCATATCCATGAAGCCCTGCATTGTCATACTAGAGGGATTTCAACAGTTTTGAGGTCGCTTTTTCTCAATACATAATGTAAAAGGTAAGAAAGGACTGCTAAACTGCCTCTCTCTTCTCAAATGAGGCTTCACCCCGCTGTGACAGCATCAAGAGCTTCCTGTCACAGCCACGGTGAAATTTCAAGCACAATGCCAGCTCACGAGTGAGGAGAGGCTCATATCAGAGAATAACCATATTCAACTTCAGTTGCTTAAAAGAGGGGATGAAAACAGGGGGTCAGACATCAGCTTCTAAAAAATGATCAAGGCTTATTAGGGTTGTTGCCCACCCTTTCTTGTCATTTGATGGGGAAAATGAAAGGGGCGAAATGAGAGGAACTCAATAAGAGCTCAATAAGGACGCAATTACCGCAGCATTAATAAGCTCCTTTCACAGATGAAGAACAGGGTAAGTGCTAAGAGAACTCTAAATGTAACTCTTTCATTTGAAGACAAATCGAATAAAATGTCAATTATTATTTCAGAATAAGGCAGTCAATCAAGCACTCGCTTAGTTCATGAAGTTAACAAAGCCGTAATGGGCAGAAACTGCAAATTGTCTTGATATGCTTCAAAATGGGCTGGAAATAGATGGAGTATCTCTGATTGAAACGTCCATTTATGATGCCTCTGATCATGCGGAACAAATATATGCATATCAGAAATTAACTAATTCATCCTAAATCAAATCATTAAGGATTATTTTGGGAAATACAGTGCAACTAATATTTTTAAACACCTACCTTAAAAAGTGAGGGGCCTCTTTCTGTATTTACAATACCTGCATCTTAAAGCTGTTCCAATGACTTCAAGGGAACATGAGAACATTTACATTGTGAAAACGTAACTAAAACGGGGCTTGGATTTGAAGAACTACTGGATAAGGGAAAGTGGTCATTACATACAGGAATGAAACCAAATCTAAATGGGAGTTTACAATCAATTGCAAATTTTGTCTAAATGAGTAAAGCCAAAACGCTATGATTGATCATAAATTCTGCTGCCTATAGGTAAACAAATGGGAATTCAATAAAGTTCAAATTACACTTTAGATAAATATTTCCCAGGATTTCTTTAATTTAAGAAGTTCTGATGAAACTGATGTACTGAAATGTTTGCTCTATTCATTTTACAATAAGTTTGCTCATTGGCACAACACTATAGAAGACATACATGCAACATCTTAGCTTCTCTCTTCTATAGCAGGAGTGAAGATGCATATACATTTTATTATGTGGTTTTTACCGTGCTACAACACACACTGAAGGTCAAGACTTTGCATCTTGTATTAAGATGACATTTTAGTCTTTGATGAATTCTGTAATTCTGTAATACTTTAAAGACACGTCTACAGTCCAGTCCTTGAATTATTTAATGCTCACACCACTTGCTGAGCAGAAGCTTTAAGTCAGGGCTATTCAATTAGTTTGTCATGGGGGCCAGTTTTTGAAAAGCATCCCAAACGAAAGGCTGAACTTGCAATACAACACACAACTGCATATGTTGCATTTTTGCTCTTTAAGACACCCATGTTGGCTTTTTCTTTTCTTTTTGTTGCATTTTGAAACTACATAATATCAGTGCATTTTACAATGTGGCTTATTTTACAAACATTTAAATGTATTTCAAAGCACAACAAAAGCAGTGTATTGTTTAAGTAGGCTTACTCTACATTCAAACACATTCATATGTTTTCAACTGCATAAAAATTGTGGATGCAACAATTATAGATGTTGGTTGTATGATTATAGTCTGAAGAATAATCATGGTTTCACGGTCATCACGTCTTATGTAAATTTAAGCTTTATATTAGGTAGGCCTAAGTATTTAAATTAACTGTTGTTATCCTCTGCGGTAATACATACAAAATAATTTTAATAATAATTCGTCTTACATATCTTTCGTTTACAGTGCACTGAAAGCCACACACAACCTCACCACTACAGAATGAGATGTTTTCTACTGCGTGTGCCCAGAAAGCCGCGAGCGCGGATATTGCCATATATTCTTGCATTAGAAATACCAAACTTGTGCGCGGATAGAACGTGATATTGGAACGGCCTGCCGCTATAGCTAATCCAGGGTACGTGCGTATTGGGCTCGGTGTACTAGCTCGGAACTTTAAACTAGCGCACAGGTGGCATAACTTTTAGTTGCAGCAGTTTCGTTCCATGCAAACAGAATGAGAAGCCTATACGATTAATTAAACGTGACGAATTAAAGCGCAGCTAATAGTGAAATCAGCGAATCATTGCATCCCTAAAAACATTATCAGTGCATTGTACAAAAGGCCTTTTCTACAAACATATCCAAATGTTTTCGGCTGCTCGCGCCGTTTGCTTAATGTCAGGTGACTCACACTCTGCGCAGCCTTCTACTGCAGCTCGTGCTGTATTGAACAGACCCACGTCACTTCATAACTATAGCAGCCGTTTTTCAACTGAGCTAAATTTATTTCTGAGGTCTTAGTCACACTAATTGGAGGGCCAGAACAAATTGCCTCGGGGGCCGTGTTCGGCCCGCGGGCCGCCAATTGAATAGCCCTGCTTTAAGTCATATGAGATGTAACAAAATCCACCTTCTGATTGCCACCAATAGAAATTAAGTTGTTTATTATACACCAGATTGGGCATTTATGCACTATTGATCATACTTACCCAATGACCACTGAAAACATATAAACCAGAAAAACTTCAACAGAAAATTGTGGATTGTTATTAAGCAATTAGCTTATAATGACCATTTTATGTTTTGAGTTTTTGCAGCAGAGATATTCATACTTCTATTGTTTCTACCATAGAAAACAAACAATAAATAAATAAATAAATAAATAAATAAATAAACTGTTACCTGCCAGTTGTGAACCGCTGAAATCTCAGGCAGACTCGGAACAGATTTTACTATCAGAGAGAGCTGAGCTTTTAGACTATCATACCATTACATTCAACTAAAAATAAAGACTTCAAAATACTTCCAAGTACACATGGGAAGCTTGCAGGGTAGGGGAAATGGACAGAGGAAATGGAAAAGACTAATCTCTAACAGAAACATTCTACATAATTAATTTCAAAAGATGTGAAGCATGAACACATTCACTTAAAGAAATGAAAACACCAACCTCTGCTTGCTTTCGCCACATGTCCAGGTTCTTGCGCTGGGCTTTGGAGAAATGGTCCCATGCCTTTTGTTTGGAAGAAGCGTGGAATACAGACACAATCTGCTCAACTGTGGCAGGGGATGCAGGGGCCAGTATGGGCGTCCAAAGAAAGAAAGAGAGAGAGGGGCGATTGGGAAGGTGCAGAGGAGTGAAACAATCTGTGTCAGGTTGGAAGGAAGTGATGTTCTTTCCCCCTACCCCCCCCCTCTAAACAGCACAAACACTGAGCTGGGGTGAGTGGTGTACTGTAGCTGGACGAGATCTGCATTAGATCACACTTCGCTCTCTTCTGAAAAATCACAGTAAAGAGGTTGTCCACCCAAAAAATGTACCCTCATGTAGTTCCAATTCTGAATTACCGCATGTATTTGACTGCTGTGCAATGTTTGACCAACAATGGGGGTCAAAACGTCATCTTTTGTTCTCCACAGAAGAACATTTTGCAAGTTTAGAACAACATGAGGATTAGAAAATTACATCATTTTCAATTTAAGGTGAACTATTTCTCTCTGAACTGTTGGAACATTCTATCTGATATCTCCTTTTGTGGTTTTGGAAGAAAGAAAATTGGTAATACTTTCTAAGCAGCCCATGTTCATAATTAATTACAACTCTGTTCTTAATTATTTATAATCAAGCATAACAGTTCAAGAAATGTATCTATAAAGACACTACCTACAATGATAAAACCTATACTGTATTATAATAGTTTGAGCTTCATTTGTAATGGTGTTATTTCAATTTCAATAATTGCATTAGTGATGCATTTAATTTCTGAAGTTCATAACACCGATCATGATTCATATGGACATTTATAAGGACTATGTAAATGTATATTTGCATTATTATATAAATGTCTCAACATACGTCTATTTAACATCAGTATCTTTTTGATAATATTACTATTATCTTAATATAATATCACTCTTAAAATATTTCTATTTTACATTTTTGTGTCTATTCAAACATAAGGTAATGTACTTTACAAAAAAACACTCTTTATGTAAAATATGAATAATCATGATGCATGATTACTTAACATTTGCATATGGAAAATTACATCCTGTTTTCACTTTAAGCAATCAATGATGCATTTATACAGTTTAGTAACTGTATTATGACTACGGCCACATGGAATTTGAGCGTGCAGAAATCTGCTGATTTTTAGCCCATCATTAAGTCCAATTATTTACTCATGTAAATGTGTGTAAATTTATATTTATTCAGTTTTTAATATGAAAATGTTCATATGATTTATTTACACTTCAGTTTATAAGGTAATATTTTTTGTCTTTTAGTAGATATATTATATGAGAGACTTGCTTTGTTTACCAAAAAAGTGGATGTAATTGGATTTGCATTGTAAACATTAAATAAAAGTTAAAAAGGTATTATTTTTTTATGTCATATATTAAGCTTTTAGTTATGATACTCCCAAAACAATTCGGCATAAATCCACAGACATTTTACAAAATTCTCCAGAGAAATAGCAAAAAATGCCAGCAGATTCTGTCTGGCCCTAATATGACTCACGATACATGAAAATATAAGGCAACATGACTCTTATCAACAATAAAAAAACATTCACAAAAAATATTAATAACAATAATAATAAATGTAATAATAATAAATGTAAATAATAATAAATGTAGCTTAAACTGTTATTATAATGAAGTATAGATCTTATTGTGTCTATAGATACGCTTATAAAAGTCTTATGCTTAATTATAAATAACTATAAACAGAGTTCATTATGGGCACAGACTTCATAGAAAGTGCTACCAAAAAATCATACGAGTACTGAATGATATGAAGATGAGCAAATCATGTTTTTAGGGAAGAACACACAGTAGAATTGTGAATTTGTCAGCTTTACCCAGAAAACAACTGTTCTTCCATCTCATGTTTCGTCTTTCTCATTTACCACAACACACCTCTCACCTTCATCGACTCCGCTGGCCAGAAAGTCAAAGGACCTCCTAAATTTCAACAGTACACTCAGTGGAAGCTCTAATGAGATGAATGTTTCATTTTACGACAGGCTGAGCTCATTACTTCAGTGTGTATAGATTAGAAAGGATGTCTCACTTGTGTAAACTCATTAATGCAAACCTTCCAGAAATAGTCAGCTGTTCAGAATTAAGAGACACGGCAGTCAATCAACTATTTTCGTGGGCGTGAGTGCTTTGGATGCTAAAGATACAAGGCAGTGATTGCCAGCGACAATGTACGGCAGGAGGAAGACACGGGGCGAAAGGGGAACAGATGCTGAGTATCACAGCTGCTAATAGAATGCGTCGCTATGACATTTCTGACATAAACCCTGTTCTAAAAAAATTAGCAAGCTGCCAACCTAAACAGCATTGTAAGGAAACACAGACTTGCTAATGATATGAAGGGTGAACAAAAAAGTAGACAGCATAATTCTGATTATTCTCCTTCTGAAATGCATTATTGTGGCGCAAATCTAAGGCAGCATCACATCTAGGCTATGATTGTAGAGGGAAGAATGAAACTCTCCATACATCACAGATTTTAAATGTAGCTTTGGTGAACATACTACATACTTTCTACCTAACAATCTTACCTACCCCAGACTTTTGAACATTAATGTATTGTATTCAATTTCATTTTTTTTTTTTTAAATGACAAGAACTCTGACAAAGATCTTGTTTGGACTATTTTGAATATTTAGAAATTTGAATGCATAGGGTGTGGTATAGACAAAAGAACATTAATATTACTAATGCAATATGTCTTGATGTGTGTGTACAAATGTTATGTGGAATCCTACTGGCAAAGATTTTTCAGTAAAAGTTTGAATTTTATTGTAAGTAACGTTTGCTATAAGCTAGGTTGGATATATAAAATATAGCCTATATTTTTTTTATTTACACAACTTGTTCCAAAGCTAAAAAAATTATAAATAAATTGTGTCCTCCAAATTTATCTACAACCTATTCATTTTATGTATTTCATCGTGACAGTTACTCTGAGTTGCCTCCTTTGGTACCAATTAATATTGTTACCTATTAGCCTTCAGAACTCGCAGATGTGCACGAGAAGTCAACAGAAGCTCGTGCTGCGGAGCCAGACGAAAATATAAACCATGCTTAAGCTGTTCGCCAATCACAACACACTGCGACAGCTAGCCAATCACAGCACTTTTAGCTTTTCGGAAGGTAGGTCTTCATCAAATCAAGCATTAATCGAGCTGGTTGTGCCAGGCTGAGGAGTAGGGTACTATAACAATGTAAATGATGTAAAAAATCATGTGTTTTTTGAACCACAAGGTATGAAAGCATGTTCTAGTACAACCCTCAAACTGAATCAAGACTCTTGTAAAGGAGCATAATAGGACCCCTTTAAAGAGGTATTACATGGTATTACATGTGAAATGCATCACGGCTCCAAAAATGTGTCAGTGTATTAACACAGAAACATCCTAGTGTCTGGAAAATGACATCAAATCATCCATCAGTCTAAGTGATCTAACAGTAGGACTGAGAGGCAAAAACATATGGAGCCAGCGGCTTGATGGATGTATGACATCATTACTGAGGGTATAACGTGACCTATGCAGATTTACTCAGAGATCTCATTTCTCTATCTCGCTCTCCCTGAGAGGAGCTTAATAAACCCTGGGGAGTCAGGAAGGCTGCCAAACACATCTGTCTGCAGCAAAGAGTGAGAGAGGCTGGATCGATAGTGACTTCAGCAGCCTTTAATTTGATAGAAGAGATCGATGGCAAAGCCAGGATGAAGAGCATGTGTATGAGCGTGTGTACATGTGCAGGTGTGTAATATGCAGTTAGCAACACTGTCATGAAAATCTGCGATGCAATGAGTGCAGGGGAAACAACAACACGAGATTTGCATGTTCACTCTTTATATAAATTGTGTAATGTTATTTAATTTGTATCTGATTTAGGCCAAACCATACTTGCACTCTGTTTGGGTAGGTACATTTGAACGCCTCTAGGTGTATAAGCTAATTTCATGCATCATTTCCAAATTTTCTAAAGTTCATTATGCAACACAACTACTGTACGTGTTGCTTCTTAGCATTGCTACTGTATTGCTATATTCTTTACAGTCGTTTTTGCTCTGTTTGTTTTGTCTGCAGAGCAATAGTCCTGAAAAGAATCTTGCTCAGCATGTTAGTTTTAATGGCACAGGAATTTAAATATTCATTGTATACTGAGATATGAAAAGGATAACCACTTTTCAAGGAATGTATTCACTTGGACTAGAAGCCATGATCTAAACGGCATTAGCATATTTTCTAATGCAATTGGCAAGCTGGCATTGCATGGGTCTAACCTTCACTTATGCATTTGCATTCTAATGTTGAATGTGTAATTGGCCTTTCTTAGCAACTTCCCTGGATTCAACTGAATTTTTAACTTCTAAAGAAATACTTAAGTCTGAAGCGAAATAAAATGATCACATTTTACCTTTGTTATCAGATTTGCTTTTAAATTCAGCAAGGGCACATAACATTCATCAAAAAGTAACAGTGAACTTCTGTATTTTTATATATTGGAATGATTAATTAGAAGAGTCTTTGCTAGAAAGATTTGAATTTACATTTTCAAATACAAAAACAGCTAGAATTAAACAGATAATTAATATCTTTAAAGGGCCACGAAACCCCCCAGTCTCAGCGCGGTGTTTTCACACCTCTAGTTTGGAAAAGCTCAGGAAAGTTGGTGTGTCCAGCTCTGTTTAGGTAGGAGTGTCGGGGAAGGGGAAAGAGGGAAGGTTTTGCATAAAAATGGGAGTTTCCATTTGTGCACGTGCTGATTTTCACACAGAGGCACAACAAACACAGATGCAGGGGGAGAAAGACAGTGACTGTGTTTACATGGACATCAGTAATCGAATTATTTGCCAAATTATTAATTTGTCAACTTTAACGGCACTTTCTCTTTTTTTTTCGGATTCGTGTGATGGGCAGGGCTTCTGTCTATGGTTTGGTGACTTTAGCTTTATTGCTGAATGGCTAACAGGAGTTTTATAGAGAGAATAACTGTGTTTATGTGCTTTATGAAGGCTGAAAAACAGCGTCGATTCGTTTGGAGCTGTATCTGAGTCCACTAGATTATTTCAGAGGTGCACTCAGCTCTGTGAGCTCATAAACTCCTCCAGAAACTGAACCTGGATGATGGAAGCTTTCAGCGGAGCTTCTGACTGAGCCGAGTTTGATGAACTGTTGTCAGCAGAAGGTTTTTCCCCCGAGACACCAATAGGTGCTATGTCATAATCACACCCCCACAAGAGCAAGCTCCTGATTGGTTAACGCGGCGCAAATGTCCGCTGAAGCTCAGATTTTCAAACTGAAGCGATTCGCGTGAATTGCGTGTTAAGCGCGTCAAACATGCGGCGCCATTCACGTCATTCGTGCCGCAGGATGCCTATTCGTACCTTTGCATTGACTTAACATGTAAATCACTCGTACTTCACGCGTCTTCCGCATATGCTGTGAACGCAGCATAACAGGTACAAACAATCTTCGAAGCGATCATGAATATTAATGAAGTTGCCTTGCTACACAATAGAGTGCTCTGGTTGGTTCGAACCAAGTCTTTCTCATGAATTAATGCCGCACACTCAGAGACGTCAGGATGTACTCGCCGGTACAGAAGTCCACTCTCCACGCTGGAATACACGCATGGATCTCATCGGCGTGACGCAGCTTCAAAAATTAGTTTCAAACCGGAAGAACGAATTTGCTCGAAATAACGCAAAAACAACCAATTTTCACTTTTTAGTCAATTATATGTGTCAGAATAGTGTTTATAGCAGCGTGGGACACATATATGACTGTCAACAACTCGAAAAATGTGTTTTGGTGTTTCGTGACCCTTTAATATCAATTTAATAATAATAGTTTAATAGCAATAGTTTAATAAACTTTAATAGTAATAGTATTATTTTTAAACTTATTTTCAATTCAAATGATTGTAGTTTGTGAGTACAGACAAAAATCTAAATCTAACTGAACCCAAATTTAATACTAGTGAGCATCTTTCAGATAAGGATTCGTCTTTCAGTTTGGCTGCATCTCACTCGGCTATATGAGAGTGAATTTAACTTTGTTAAAATTAAGCAGTTTGTTATTGAATACATTTATAATATTGACTGTTGATTATTTACTTTCCATCTCCCATGTTTACATAATTATATTCTTGCAAAGTCTTCTACAGACGCGTTAACACTTTTACAACAAACCACCTATTAGATGGAGTTAAAACAGATTTAATTTTCTGACAGCACCTGTCTGCTCTCTCAGCCGGGATCCACCGACTTAAGCCGAAATAGTCTTACCCAGAATTCCCATGTCATCATATCCCACCTGCCACTTCGACAACCTGCTGCTCTTTCCTCCAGCAGGGCTGCAACGCCAGCGAGCTTTTAGCTGTATACTGCATTTCATTATTTATATTGCTGTGTGTTCTGTCTGCGTTCAGATAAGACAGATGCTCGACTGTCACAATGCTTTTTCTCCTCTGTGTGAGCGACTGTTCTGCTGCACGTGTTTGCCATCGCGACAAACCAGACATGACTATAGTGCCAGATACTTATTCAAGGTTTTTTTTTTCCTTATTTGACAGAACTGTATATCAAAGGTTGCTGTCTGCTGCTCGCAGATAAAAGGCTGGACAGTGTTAAATACCATGGAAAGATACTAGAAGGTCCTTTTGAAGGAGACATGACCTTTTTTCTCTTTTAGTGAAACATTTGTAGGTGGTTTGCCTGATAGAAGATTAGTGTGAGAGACAGGCTTGGTAACAAATCAGTATTGTCACTTTTCCTCAAGCAGACAATTCCAAATCCATTAGAATAACCTGACAGGTTGCAGAAGGAAATATATAGAGATGAGAAAACAAACACGAATAATAATAACAATAAAAAAAACATTCTGGCAGATGAGGTCTGTATCTCTGGGGATGTGATGTTTTGTCTCTTGAAAACAATAAAACAACCATTGGATTTCAACCTGCCAATAGAAAAGAGACGTATTCGTAAATATGGATGTGTCGGCTGATCAGTGTCTGTGGAAACTGCTCCATCTCTATGCGAGGATCAGGATGGGTGCAGTGAGAGTGTAAGAAACAGTACACTCATATACAAACATCAGTGATTTTATGTAGTGTAGTAAAAGAAAAGGAATATCAAGTTATGTCCTAAGAGAGAGAGAGAGAGAGAGAGAGAGAGAGAGAGAGAGAGAGAGAGATAGAGAGAGAGACTTACCATGTCATTCAGTTTAGGTCAAGTTACTGTTACTGTATGACATCCCTGATAGAGAACCTGATAACAAAACTACTATTCCTGTTCTTCACGTCTGTGGCTCAGACATAAAAGAAAAGAAGCAACACTTACTATGAAACCTGTATCAGAATTTGAAATTATCACAATATGTGTGTGTGCCCTGAAGCACAAAAATAGCCAAGACAACGAAAATAAAAAACACAAATAGTCTTTTTTTCTTTTTGCCAAAAATCCTTAGCACATTAAGTAAAGATCATATCCCATTAAAACATTTTTTTTTTGTAAATTTCCTACTATAAATATTAACTATGTTAAATATCTATATATATTTAATATATTACTAAAAACATGATTTATACAACATTAAAGGTGTTTTTTTTAGACTTTTTTGAATGCTGAGATTCCAGATTGCATCTCAGATAAATATTATGCTTTTCTAACAAACTGTTATGCATGCATCAATGCAAAGCTTATTTATTCAGTTTCCAGGTGATATATAAATATCAATATTATGAAATTCACCCTTATTACTGGATTTGTGGTCCAGGGTCACATATTCCTGGGGTGTCAAAGCTGATTTTTTAACATCCTTACTCCACTTCATTGTCACGTGATCCTTCAGAAATACTGTAATTCTATTATGCAGATCTGCTAGTCAAGATACATTACTTATAATAAATAATTTATGAAAAAAACAAAAGTAATTGCAATTTTCTTTTTTTGGGCCTTTTATTTTTCATGGAAACTATAATTTGTTTAGATTATTATTTATTTCATGATGTTTTGCAATGTATAAATAGAACGGAATAAATAAAAACGGAATGTTTAAACTTTTGATCAATTTAATGCATGGCGTCTTAACCAGATGTGATGCAATAGGATTCCAGTGATGAGAAATGTGTGTCCAAACCAGACGGGAAACATTTATGAGACGCAGAAAAAAAAATCAATCAAATATCACAGCCAATCAGAAGAGTGCATGAGCGGGCTCTATCAGCAAGCATAAAGCAATCTCAAACCAAATAGATAGGCATATAATACAATTCATAAATAGTAAACCATTCATTCATTCATTCATTAATTCATTCTCCTTCGGCATAGTCCCTTTATTCATCAGGGGTCGCCACAGCGGAATGAACTGCCAACTTAGCCAGCATGTGTTTTACACAGCGGATGCCCTTCCAGCCACAACCCAGTACTGGGAAACATCCACATACTCATTTACACACACACTTATGCACGACGGGCAATTTAGTTTATTCAATTCACCTCTACCGCATGTCTTTGAACTGTGGGGGAAACTGGAGCACCTGGAGAAAACCCATGCAAACACAGGGAGAACATGCAAACTCCATACAGAAAAGCCAACTGACCCAGTCGGGACTCAAACTAGCGACCTTTTTGCTGTGAGGTGACAGTGCTACCCACTGATCCACTGTATTGCCCATAGTAAAACATTTTAACATTTAAAAAAATATAAATTATGAGAGTTTGATACAATCTCTATCAAGTAAAATGTCCAAATTTGACAGTTTATTCATTCACTCATTCATTCATTTTCTTTTCGGCTTAGTCCCTTTATTTATCTGGGGTCACCACAGCAGAATGAACCGCCAACTTATCCAGCATTTTGTTTTACGCAGCGGATGCCCTTCCAGCTGCAACCCATCTCTGGGAAACATCCATTCACACTCATACACTACGGACAATTTAGCATACCCAATTCACCTATAACACATGTCTTTGGACTTGTGGGGGAAACCGGAGCACCCGGAAGAAACCCACGCAACAAACATGCAAACTCCACACAGAAATGCCAACTGACCCAGCCGAGGCTCGAACCAGCGACCTTCTTGCTGTGAGGCGAACATGCTTCTCTCTACGCCACAGCGGGTCCTTGACAGTTTATGTTTGCTTAAATCTGATTTTAAGATCTGATATAAAATATCAAAAGTCAGAAAATTTAATTTAAACTTACATTAGTGACTTTCAACTTTAGAAACACATATGTATCTGAGAATGTCATTGTTATTGACTCGTCAAATTTTTTTTAAAAATATAAATAGAATAAAAATAGAATTAAAAAAAAAATAATAATACAAATACTAAAATGTGTTCAAATGATGATTTCTATGGGGAAAAATCCCTGGTGGTCAAAAATGCTGGTTTACATAAAAAAAGAAAAAGAAAAAAAAAGAAAAATATTTATTGTGTCATGATGTTGCATCACATCTGCCAGGTGCGAGTTCTCTAAAATTTTGGGAAGGTAGTGTTAAAAACAATGTCCTATTGCATTATAAGTAATCATACATACAGGTTTCACAGAAAGTCTATAGCTAAATCCTATGTGTATGTGCGTCATTGCCTCAAGTGTACACTATTCTCTGCAAGCTAAACTTAGTGTTATTTCAGCAATTAGTCAAACACTTAGACATGACAATCTAGTGACCGTTTGGGGTTACTTACTTTAAATCTATGAAGGGTCGTCAGGTGTGCTGTCCAGAGACTAAGTAGCTAAATGAAACCACAGACTTGTTGATCTTCAAAACATACGTTACAGATGGCAGATCTGTAGCTGTGCGCTAACGCAGTTAGTTCACATACTCTACCTTCTTCTGCATTCAGCTCAAAGTGGTCGAGGCCTCAGGAGAACTTACCTTCAGTCCACACTGATCTCAGATCAAAGCGTGTACACTATAAAACCCAGTCGTAGAAAAGCTGCAGTGTAAAAGTAGCCCGTGGCAGGGTATAAAATGCACTAGCACTGTTTTGAGGTTAAAAATTGAGCAGATTTTCGTAGAGACACTAAATCCTCCCTCATCACACTATTAAAAAAAGTGTACATTCGAAATGAATATATCCGAATACCTCCTGCATGTACTTCAGTAAAGTACAGCACACTGGCTAATGTAATTAATCTTTCATGAACAGATGCATATGCATGATATTCACATATGCTACTTTTTTCTTGTGAACATTTCTAATTTTCAAGGCAAGTGCTGACCTTTCATAGAGTCCGTAATCTTTTCTCTTTTTTTCATATTTTGTACTCCAGTTACATATTAATGAAATGGTAAATCTCTACGGAATTCTGAAATATGAAACCACTTGACTTTGAATGTCCAGATGCTGTATGCTTGAATCAAACGCACAGTGAAAATTGTGTCTTTTCATGCATCAAGGAAACTATACGTGTGAGTGGTAGTTCCATTTCTCTGGCCATTGGATCAATCAAGTACAAAGCACTGCTGTGTTGGGGCCTGCTATCAAGATGGCAGAAAGTGAAGTGTAATCATGCAGTAGCTGACAGCACCCACTTACTCAATGCTTCCTTTTGTGTCTGATAGTATAGATGAAACTGCAGTGACGTCACACAACAGGCTACAGCAATTCTAGGTTTTTCAAACAAGCAGATTTTAACCCTGATGTGAGCAGCACCACAGATTTAATGATCCATTAAGAATTGCACAGTGTTATTGCATAGTGCATACTGTATAGTGCTCACCAGGTGTTATTGTAGAGTGACACATATGATTTATAGCTAAATATACAGATTCTAACTAGGGATGCACATACTGTATATAATAGTTCTTGGCCGAAACCAAATATTCTGAATACACTTGGCTGATAGTTGAAACTTAAAACCTTTTGTAATAATTATGTTTATTTTAATACATTTATTAAGATTTTTTTTTTAAATAAGCCCATTAACCTCTACTGATAATTATATTGATAAAAACACAAGCCAATAAAATAACTACATTTTCATTCATTCATTCATTTTCCTTCAGCTTAGTCACTATTTCAGAGTTTGTCACTGCGAAAAGAACCACCAACTATTCCGTCATATGTTTTATACAGCGAATGCTCTTCCAGCTGCAACCCAGTTCTGGGAAACACCCAAACACACACATTAAGGCCAATTTCGTTTATACAGTTCACCTATATGGCTTTCCTTTGGACTGTGGGGGAAACTGGAGCACCCAGAGGAAACCCATGCCAGCATGGGGAGAACATGCAAACACCACACAGAAATGCTAACTGGCCCAGTTATGACCCGAACCAGCGAACGTGAGGTGACAATGTTAACCACTGAGCCACCGTGCTGCCCTTATAACTACATTTTACTGACAGAAAATGGTTCAAGAGGTGTCATTTTACCAGCGTTGCCATGACAGCACAGTATCACAATTGAAAGCAGCAAGAACAAGCATACTAGATAAAAATGTCAGTGCATTATTTGAGCTGACTTTGCTCGAGTGTGTTCATGTATAGATAAATATAATAGGAACTATTTTGAACTTGGAGATGGCTTGTGCTTTAGTCGAGGCAGCAACAAATGGTCTGGCTGCATGGAGCATTGAAATGAATGGGTTTCATAGTGAAGCGCTTTCCACATACACTGCGAAAGCCACTTCACTCGATGCAGAGAGGGAAATGTTTAAAACTGTTGGGCAGTGCGGTGCAACAACCTTTTTCAGCTCATATTTTCTCTTTCGGCCAAATAAAAAATGCTATTTTTTGCTATCAAAAATTAAGTGCATCCCTAGTCCTACCTTAATGATCAACAGATTTCTTTTAAAGGAATGCTGCTGTTCTAATTGTTAATAATAATACTAATAAAAACAGTCAAATAAATCTTGTCAAATAAAAATCAATATTGGTGAGCATGACTTATGTCAAAAAATATAAAATATGAATATATATATTTATAAAGTAACTTCTTGTACATATAGTGAAACTCTTTCTAGTTTAAAATTTGTCTTTTGGAAGTAAAAACAACCTTAGTAGTTGGAAAAAAGAATTTGCTCTTATATTTGCTTTCAAATGTGAAATTTGTGCAATGCCTAAGAGAAAAAACAACCACAGTCACCAGATCTAGGTCAATAGGATCTTATTACAGCACAGGCAATTTGTGATGAGCTGTGATCTTGTATCAAATTCTTTTGCACTCCTGATAAAGATGGAACTCAGCCCAAACTTCTTAACCAGTTTTAACCCTCAAACCAAATTTGGTAAGTTTGTTCATTTGTGTGTAGAAGAGCATCTAAATGAGGCTCATGTTGCCCATCAATGCCATCTACTGTACATGTAGGTCGACAGCTTTCTATTTCTTTAAGACAGAAGCAACATCTGTTAAGAAACACTTACATTGTACTAAAATTCCAGAAAGGGCGTTCTTGAACTTGTCCTTGGCCTCCTCCATCTCTTTCTCATGGGCGGCCTTTTCGTTCATCAATCTGCGAATGTGGCTGTTGGAGGACTGGATCATTGAATAGAAGTTGTTGGCGTTCCTGCGGTTTACCTCCCCTCGTTCCACCCAGGTCAGCAGGACACGCACCGCCTCGGCAAATTTGGAGTCGTCTAAGTGGAGAAAAGAAAAAAAAAATGGTGGGGAAGAAACAGATGGTGGAAAGAGAGCTGAGTACAGTGCTGGAGAGGAACACTTCTCATATGGGACCTTCTGGTGTCAAAACTTATTAGCAGTACATGTTTATTGGGCCCAAAAAAGAAAAGAAAGAAAAAAAAGCCAAGTAGAGGACATTTAGGAAAGGACAACAGAATAAGGAAGGACGTGCAAGCAAGATGCAACAGTCCCGGACGAGCAAATATGGTCAATCAAAACACTTGGGTATTGTTTTCTTTAAAATCATAATTTAGGTAGAGGTTGTGGTTTGTGAATTCCTGAATTGTGAAGACAGGTGAGTATGTGTGTGTGCAGGCAGTTTCTCCAAAACTAAAAAGCTTTGGCTTGATACCTTCAGCCGGGAATGAGATGAGAAACAGAGAAAGCTGAAAATCACTGTAATGAATGCCACAGGGAGTCTCATCTAGCAAGCTATTATTCTTTAGGGTTGCTGTGTTTATTTAAAATCCACAAATTAAAAAAAAAAAGAAGAGGAATCAACAAAAAGAACAGTTTGGCACAGGTTTGTTCAGCTGTTTGGCATTAACTTTGTAACATATGAAGCAGTGTGTTGCAAAGGTACTGCTAAAAAGGCTGCTGTACAGCTAAAAAGGCTGCTGTAAAAAACAAAAAACAAAACAAAACAAAAAACAAGGAAAACATAATTATTTGGTTCTTGCTACCGTAATCCTGGAATGCACACCCACTCACCTCCTTCTGAGAATTCTAGGCGGTCTTTGATTTATATAGGTGCCCAAACTGCATGTAATAATTTAAAAAATGCTGTCAAATAATTTACTTTTATAATCCGTCAACCCTTTTAAGATTCATCCAAGTGTGATGAATATGAAATCCCTCTTGATCAATAAACTGATTTTGTTGCTCATTTATCTGATTTAGACTCAGTGAGTCAACACTAAAAGATCTCAAATAATAATTGTCAAAGATAACCGTCAAATATTGATTGTACACAGACAAATCTAGCCGATATGAGAGTGCTGCTGAGATTTTATACAGCAAACAGCACAAAAGCTTCCCTAAAGGCAGTGTGTAATATCATCCTGTCCTTTCTTCCTTTCATCTGTTATCTGTAACCACAGCAAAGTGAGCAGAACTGCATATAAACCGCCACATATGGAAAAGTCTAAGGGAACCTGAAGAGTACACATGTATTTTCAACTGATTTCATCTACAAAACTTTTTTTTAAAGCATTTTCTCTCCCAGACAGAAAAAAGGAGCAACTAAACAGATGGTCTCTATCAAACCTCATAGATCATCAAACTCAAAGAGACAAATAGCTTACAGACATATCCATTCAAGAGGGAATCATGACTGTTGATAGCTTTTCAGATGAATCAGAAAAAAAAAAAAAAACGAAAAAAAGAACAGGAGAGTGGCAGACAAAAATACCTTTGAGTTTTTCTCCTAACTGGCTACATTCGTGCTCAGAGTAATGGACAATGGGGGGTGGTGAGGGGGGCCGTAAACGGTCCTCTTCTATTCTGCGACGGTGCCTCTCTTCCCGGGCCAGCATGCGTTGTCTGCATTCCCATTCGTACAGGTCATCTCTAGCCTGAGCAAAATCTACATGCAGCCGGCCTGTGTCCTTCTTATCTGTGCTTGATCCCAGCCTGATCCTATAACCTGGAGAAGAGGAGAGGGAAATAAAAGTGGAAATATAAAAGGACAATGACAACGCAAAGAAAAAAGATGGTTGAATTTGACAGTCAAATCAAATAAACGTAGAATAAAGGAAAGGGGAGGCAAAAAGAAAAGGAAATATGAGAAGGAAAATAAATAGAGCAGAGGAAAAGAATAAAGAATGAGATAGAGGAACAGGAAACAGCAAAGGAAAAAAGAAGAAAGAGGGAGAGGAAGAACAAGTAATGAAAAAGGAGGCAGAAAATAAGGTGAGAAGAGGAAAGGGCAAGAAAAACCAGAATGGAAAGGGAATTAATAGAAAGAGAAAAAGAATAAAGTAAAGGTAGAATAAGGAAAAGGGAAAAGAAAGGAAATGGGAAGTGGAAGAGGAAACAAAGCAAAGAAAAAAAAGGAAGGGGAAGTGAAAACAAATGATGAGCATAGTGAAATAGCACGCACAAAACAAAAACAGGAAATAAGAAACAAAAAGGGAAAGAGGAAAAGAAAGGAGAGGGGAAATACAGGGATAGGGAATAAAGGACACCAAAAAGACAGGACAGGAGAACAGAAAGGAAAAAGAATGAGGAAGAGGAGAGGAAAAAAGCAATAAGTGAGGAGAAAGAGGAAGTGGAAATTGAGAAAAGAAAAAATAAATAAAATAAAAGGGGAGGCAGAAAACAAGGGCAGTAAATGAAAGGCCATGAAAAAGAAAGAGAAAGGAAACATAAAAGCAAAGAGGAAGAGTAAAGGAAAGGGGTAAAAGAGGGGGAGGGGAGTGGGAAAAAAGGCCAAAAGAAAAGAAAGGGGAAGATGGTGGATGAAGCAAGAACAGGAAATAAAAAGAAAGAAAAAAGAGGTAAACAAAATTAACAAAGATGGAAATAGCAGAAATGGGATGGAAAAACAAAAGGGGAGGGAGAATTGAAAAAAGTAAACATTCAAAAGATTAAAAAAAAGTTAAACAGATAAAGGGAATGGGCAGGGAAAGATCAGCTCAATTTTTTGTGTTAAATCCAAGAATGTTATGAAAAAAAAAACATTTTAGCAACACTGCATCATGAGGTAACCTGTGACAAAGTGAACCCACAAACTCAACGACACACTCTGTGTTTATTCATTCCTTCTAGCATGTGCTTTCTGACAGATTTGAGGCCAAACCCTTCCTATTTGTTTATTTTATGTGAAATGTTAAAAAGTCCCAAATGCAACACTCGGTCTGGAGAAATCAAAACAAAAGCCCTTGCAGCACAGACAAGCCATGATGTATGAGAATAATCTGGCTTCTTATAGGGCTGAAAAAAGGAAGCGATTTTGTATTAAGCTTTATATATTTCAGCATGAAACAGAAAATTGCTTAGGAAAAAAATATCTTGACAAATGGCCAAGCGGTACGTGAAAGAGGCTCCGGTGAATTATAAATCACATGATGCTCCAAGTACATTATAGAGAGGCCTGAAAAGTGTTTTTAAGGAGAATGTATATTCACAGACGGCCGTGTCAACAGAAATGAGAGAAAGAGCTTCACGGTTTACTTCCGCCTCTCTATCACAGCTTTACAGCCCCCTGACGCTGTTAAATATTTTACGCAATGTGTTCACGTTAGAAATGAGCACCATTATTTATGGAAAGGCCTGCAGAGCTCCGTCACGGGGCCACATAATATATGGGGCAGCGCTTCAATCTCGCCCCTCGCCACTGAGAGAGCAACACTCAGGGAAGTATGAATAATGGAAAGGGTATTATTGGAGCGCTCGGCACTTTAAATTTGCTTTCTGGGGCAGAGATGGACATCCTAATATTTGCATACAAAGACTGATTTAAGATGCGACTGGAGACTTGGGAAAAGACGAGCAGACTCCTGTCAGGTCACGTGAGCAGTGATGAGGTGCATTCTGGGATGGCTCGCGATTGATTTACGGCGTTCGAAGGCAGAAATGTGTTACTAGGTGTCAGCGCTTGTATTCTTATTGACCTCTTTTGTAAGCGACTCTTGATGGTCTGCGTCTACAGACTGAGTGATGTGTGGAAGCTCCGCCCCCCTTATTAATTCAGCATCAATCTATCAAGTCAGGAGGGACACATGGCCTTCATTTACATGAGATAAAAGGTTAAGTGACGTTATTATTATTCTACGTCACACAGTGTGCTCCATAAGTCATTTTGCCTTTGTTCTGCATTTTTATGACATCATGAAATTTCAGAGGTGGAATCTATAATGGAAGAACAGACTTTTAACAATATAACTATTTTTCATGCACTGCATATTAATACAAAATACCTTAAACTACTATATTTCATACACATACACTCATACACATACTGTTCGCATGCATGCTTTTACAAATAATTTAAATTAAATTATACATTTTAAAAACATCATTTAGCAATTACTAAATTATAGAAAATGGCTATTGTATTAATAATAAAAAGCTTAATAATAACGATAGCAATAATAATAATAATAATAATAATAATAATAATAATAATAATAATAATAATAATAATAATAATAATTGTATATATATTATACATAGTTTAAATCAGAATTATTAGCCCCCCTTTAATTTTTGTTTTCTTTTTAAAATATTTCCCAAATTATGTTTAATAGAGCAAGGACTTTTTTACAGTATGTTAAATAATATTTTTTTCTTCTGGAGAAAGTCTTATTTGTTTTATTTTGGCTAAAATAAAAGCAGTTTTAAATTTTTAAAGAACTATTTTAAGGTCAAAATTATTAGCCCCCTTTAAGCTAGTTTCTTATTTGATAGTCTACAGAACAAACCATCAATATACAATAACAAGCCTAATTACCCTAACCTGCCTAGTTAACCTAATTGACCTACTTAAGCCTTTAAATGTCACGTTAAGCTGTATAAAGTGTCTTGAAAAATATCTAGTAAAATATTATTCACTGTCATCATGGCAAAGATAAAAAAAATCAGTTATTAGAGTTGTATGTAGAGTGTTATGAGTAGAGTTATATGAGTTATTAAAGTAGAGTTATATGAGTTATTAAAGCTATTATGTCTAGAAATGTGTTGACAAAATCTTCTTTCAGTTAAACAGAAATTGGGTAAAAAAAACAAACAGCAGGGCTAATAATTCAGGGGAGCCAATAATTCTGACTAAATGTATTCATAAAATTAAAAAGCAAACACTAGAACGTGTGGTATGTTAGTGATTTCAGTAGGGGTGTAACGGATGATCACTGTTGATCAACCCACAGTTTGGAACGCACGTGACCCGCGGATTAATACCTTTTGTTTTTAACCTGTAGTTTAATCCAACATTTATAACAATTACAGAGAATCACACTAGGGGGAAAAGGAATGTATTTTTATTATTTTTGTCTCTTTACTTTTTATTAGAAAAAATGTTTAGACAAACAACAAATTAATCAATCTTAAACAACCATCAAAATTAGGTCACTAAATAGGTTTTCAAATATGATACACCTATAAATAATCAAACATGAAGTTTTACGTGTGAATAAAAACGATATGTTGTACAAGGTGTTAGATTTCTATATTCAGCATTATCAGCAACAGTAGCAAAGACAATTTTTCAGATTGAATGTTTTTCTTTTTTCCAGCTGGTTCTTTCTTGATTTTTATTTTTATTAAAATTACAGGTTCTATGTTGTGTTAGATAAAACCAATGGCTTTTGCAGTAATATTTTTGTATGAATGGAAAGCAAATGACATTTGTCTCCTCCCGTTTTTGCTAATCCGAAAAACGGTCTGATTTGTGACTCAAAAACCGTAGTGAGATCCGAACCGTGAGATTTGTGATCTGTTACACCACCAGATTTAAGTATTCCTATGACATACATTTTTTAGGGACATGATCTAAAATGAAAGTGCATATTTTACAAAACAGCCATAATTAATTCAAAATAAACTATTTTAATGTTTTAATGACATGCAGAGGAAAATGTTGTCTAAAAATAATGGAATAAAAATTACATTTAACAAAACGATGCATTAATCTTTAAATAACAATGAATCTGATTTGCATTCATGTTTAATGTTTCTTTTTAAATATTTACAGTACATTATGTAGTTGTTTTGCATTGCGCAACTGTGAGAGACATAAGATATTGTGTACCTGACAGGAAAAGGGCCTTATCAACTGTGTGCTCCTCTGCAAAACGGATGTGACAGAAGTTCTTCTTGCTCTTCCGGATGGCGATGATACCTCCGCACTGTTCAAACACTTCTACGATGAGCTGCTCTGTGGCGTTCTCTGGCAAACCTCCCACAAACACCGTCTTACAGCCCGGCGGTCTCTCTCTGGTGGCAGGAGGAGGCAGGTCTTTGAAGACAAGAACAAAAGAAGAATAAACTACCCGAATACATACACTGACATTTTGTTTTATCTACATATTGATCTCTATTTTTCACCGCATTAAGTCTGTAGCTCATTATTGACTGGAATGCCATGTATGAAAAAGATGAAACATGCTAAATCAATAGCTGAATTTTTTTTACGACCTTGACATTAAAATGATTCATTATCCAATACCAATCTAAAAGACTGAGCTTCATATGGACGATCATTAAAAGTGCTAATGTACTAAATTACATTGATCACACTGTAAGAGTGCATTTTTGCACTTTTATTTGATATACATAGCATCTACCTTTTTCTTTCTTTGCTTGTGACAAATTATGGGGGCACAGATTATAAATTGCACTTCTACTTTAAAAAAAAAAAAAAAAAAAAAAACCTGATACAGATCCTTTGGAATAATAATGGTGTGCTTCAAAACATCCATATGCTAAGAGGAAAATGAGAGAAGTATGTTTGGTTTTGTGCTTTATTTTAACCTTTTTTGGTGCAAATTTTAATTTATTTTAATCTTAATAAGAATCACAAACACATCTGTTGTTAAAGCTTTTTGGAATTCCTTGTGCTTTGTTCCTTAGGATAATTTTCTATTTATATTCCATACAGTACTGTAAAAATTAATGCATTCATCATATTGCTACAGAAAGGGTAATTTCAAGTTTTTGAGGTCAGCTGAAATGCATATGAATTCTAGTAAGATGCCTCAGAATTTGCGATTCTCTGAATTTTCAGCCGCAAAAAATGAGTTGTTGCTGCATCGACCAAAGCACAAGAGCAACGAAGCGTCCGTGCCACAGTCAGAGTTCAAAATAGCTCAATATTCCCTAATGGATTTCTCTACATGAACCTGTACGGTGTACACTTATCTACAGTATGCATGAACTGCACATGCTCACCTTAAAAGCAAAGTCTGCTCAAATAATGCAAACAGGACATTTCTATGTATACTTGTTCCTGCTGCTTGCAATTGCGCTACTGTGAATAAAATACGATAACTTTACTGGCTTGTGTTTATTGCACCAATTTCTTTATTGAGTCAACAAATTAATCAATATATTATTGAGTTAAATTTAAAAAGTCGTACAAAATCATTTTGTTTAAGTAAGGGATAATCAACGGCTTGCTGTGCGTTAAAGGATTTTTATGCATGACGTAGAGGCAAAGGCCTCCGCGAAGTGCATTAAAATCCTTTAATGCACGGCAAGCCGTTGATTATACCGCTTATTCCATGATCGTTTGCCAAGGTAGGCCTAAGTTTAAAATAGTTTTGCTGTTTGCAGAGCAATATTTGTCAGATTTTTTTTTGGTCCGTTTTTTCATGTTAGGTTTTCTAGTCCCTCCGCTGAATCAGCTGTGACAGGCTGACAGGCAGGCAGACAGAGAGATAGAGAGAGCGTGTGCGTGATGTTTATACCTTCTAATGTTATTAGGATGCCATTTCATCACTCCGATCACAGGTGGACAAATAAACATTCCCAGTCACACCTGGAGTGTGTTTCCAGTCACACGTTTCTTTTGTCTACTTTCTACCGCTTCTCTGACGAGGGAAGATCTGTATAATAGCTTTTTTTACCTTAACAATACCTTTAACACTGCGAAAGCTGGCATACCTACAATATAGAAGAATTTCCGCGATTTATATTTCATAATAAACATACAAATCTTATAAAAGGTACCATATCAATTAAATATGAATTTTCAAGTCAAGTGTACTCTAGACTAGAGTCTTTGAAGCAGCCAAAGTCTATTTCAGAAATCTCTGCTGTTAGGTACATTTTGCATAATGAAAAAACATATCAGGACAGGTAGGAGAACATTCTGCTTTATTTATCTTCTTTAAAACAAAAGCAATCAGCCAAACACGCAGAATCAGTGTATTATTACATTATTTACTTATAGATTAATTTATAGATTAATTATGAAACTTATCTCTGTGATCTGCCAATAAAACACACCTGAGAACAAGTAATAGGTTCAAATGTCCAGAGACTGACCATTAGATACACCACAGATTAAGTATATATACCGTTTTAACAACAGAGATGCACGAGATTAGATCCAGCAGCGTAGAACCGGAGATACACTGGCCGATATAAAGCTTCCCTCAAGCCGTTTGCAGAGCTGCCGCTGACCGCCTGGAGCTTCCAACGTTTTTTAAAACACGTTTTTTTATACACACAAACGAACCGATTTGACTTTAAAATAACTACATTTTCACTTGAAAAACTCTCAAAACTTGAATTTGTGGCATAGTTTATGAGTATTTTCCTAATTTTACGGATTTCCCGTCCGCCATTAATAGCCCTCATCGTTTCATGCGCAGCACATGCGAGTTGCTATAGTAACTGTAAACGTTTGGGAGAAGCGCATTTGTTTCGAACTGTGATCAAAACTGACTGGAACTACCTGTGCGTTTCAACCAAATATACCACACCCTCCAGCCAATCAGAATCAAGAATTTCAACAGACCATGGAATAATAAAATAATACATAATCATTACAAAAATATTGTTCCAGTTTTTGGCCAAGCACATCCAGAATTGTCAATTCTGGCCCAGAATTTTTGTTTTGGTACATCTCTACTTTAAAGTTTTAATGGGTAAACTTTGAGGAGAATAAACAGCACACAGTTTTTTTGGTGCTTCACACAGTTTATTGGAAGTTACTCCGATAATTCGTGCAAAGCATCATGGGGAGTTAAAAAAAGAAAAGAGAAGGGTGAAATTCAACCTTATATTACAACCCATGGCTTTCTCAGTTTAATTTGCAGCACACAGTGCTGAAACCCCGGGTTCACAAAGCTAATCTCTTCTTGATAAACCAATTCAACCATGAATAAGATGCATTGAGAAAACCAGAATGAGAAGGAATAATCAATGAAACTCAGCACTTGTTACATGACTGGATTACAAGTGCAAATCTCGCCGTCCAAATCTGGCCTTCCTCTGGTGCTAGCTGATTACTCGGAGATGCCACGAAGACGAATTTGCGATAATCCATGCTTTCCACCGGGCCTGGAGAGACTGTTTTAACAAGCTGTGGGAATGCAGTTGAAGGAAGCACCTGCTGGGACTCAGAGGGGACCGTATGCCTGACTGGGGGTCCAAAAGAAGTCAGACGCAAAGCCGTTCAGGCATGTTTGGCTGTGAGCCAGTCACTATAAATAAGCAAGTCTCTTCGGACCCCACAGCTGCCCCTTAACACTCGCCATCCATCATCACCAGCATTACACTAACTCCTGTTTATTGTGGCGGCTCATGATGAGCTTTAGGTTTATGTCAGCTGCTGTCAGTGGAAACCAATATAATACTCCATTGTCTTGTTGGTGACGCTGGAGGATACAGCATATGCAGGAAAACATTTGAGCATATGGAGCGAGGATTTGGATTTTTGAGAGACGTGCTGTGGTATTTTCATGTGTAAAGAAATATGTCTTTGAACATGTTTACCCTGCATAAAATAACGCGTCTGTTTGATCATAGCTGAAGTCTGAAAGTCTGCACTAACACTCATGGGGGATTCGCTAAAGATCCACATCCGCTTACAGCATCGTTTATTTGCATGCCTCGTTATAGCACCTGATTCACTGAAGGAATTATGCAAATCAGGCACCGGTGCAATTATGGCAACAAAATTAGTCTGCTGAATATCATGATCTGATAAATTGACACATGAATTGACTCATTACAAAACTCAAAAATGATTATTTGCGATTATCATGACCAGCTGGAAAACATACATGTACATTAATCTGATATAACATCCAGTTCGAATGTGTTGTCTGTGCTTTAAAGCATAACGCTAATTGTGGCAGCCAATGTTTGTGAATCTGATTCATTCTATGAAGAGCCTCATTTGCATAGAAAGGATTTGCAGAGAAAAGATTGACAGTGGATTTGAATATGCATGGCGCAGCATTACAGCACATGCAGAAACTGCTTAGACTGGCTTGTGAGAAGTACAGTATGTGACCAATACACAATAGTAATTGTGAAGAATAGATGTAGAGCGTGTTTAAATGACTTTTACTTAAAACATACTGCTTGTTCAGCTGGTGAAATATTTTTCAAGAAAACATAAATGTAACTGTTTTCCAAGTTTTAGAAATCATCTAGCCTTTACTGCAGTCTAAATTCAAAATGAAGGCTCATCTGTGTTGCCAGACTGACGACAACAAGCACAGCTGACAATAGGCTTAAAGCTGTCCCCATTTCGCAAACACATCTTCAATATTTATGTAGATTTTTTTTTTTTTTGTTTGGTCATAAAGCTTTTTAGATGTGTGGCAGCTGGGTTAGTGTCTGGGTCAATCTCAGTGACAGTTGAAACAATACACCCCTCCTTTCCCTATGATGAAACAACACAGCAGCATTACTTCAAACCCAGCATGGATTTTTACAATTTTCATCCTATTTAGTTCCCAGCACCGCTATTATTTTCTTCCATCTATAGAGTATCTAACATGCTGTAAATAATTTCA
Source organism: Danio albolineatus (assembly GCA_903798035.1). Lineage (NCBI taxonomy): Eukaryota > Metazoa > Chordata > Actinopteri > Cypriniformes > Danionidae > Danio > Danio albolineatus. The sequence goes on along the minus strand of CAIGQQ010038942.1, from coordinate 2,096,261 downwards.
AAAGACTCAACCTAGAGATGAGATGAGATGTCATGTCATGTCAACAACGGCTGTTCACATCAGGAAAGCACTTTTTGCCTGGCATTATATACTATTTATTCGGAATATAGAATACTGGATGCTAAAATATTTTCTCGTAACTTTTTGTTTGGTAACACTTTATTTCGATGGTCCATTTGGGTATTAGTAGACTGTCTACTTAATATCTTTTGAAACTGACATTTAACAGACATTTAACTGACTATAAGAAACTTTGCAAGTACATGTCAACTTACACTAACCCAAACCCTAACCCCAATCCCAACCACCAACCTAACAGTCTACCTATAATCTAATGAGAATTAGTTGCAATGTAACTTAAATTCAACAAACGGACCATCAAAATAAAGTGTGACCTTTTGTTTTTGTTTATATGTAGTTATAAACGTGTATGTTATGACATATTTTACCTGTCAGAAACAAAGTGGTGGTTTTAAGTTTCCACGACCAGACAAAAATGGTTTAATTCACTCAAAATATACTAAAGCAATTTCAACGGTTACATTAAAAGTGTTTTAAATGTTATGGAGACTGGTTTTAATGTACATATTCTAAATAAAATCTATTTTCTGAGCCAAATGTATGCTAGATTAATTCAAAAAAGGCAAATTGGTAAAAAGCAGTTGTGTAACAACCAGGTACGCTAGGTTAAGTTTGTATGTCCATAATTAATCATAATTGTTTCCAAAACCAGGTTGTTTATTGGGTAAATTGGCAGTGAGCGGGATCACACATACATTTTTTTTTCTAATTCCTACACAGAATATACATTTGAAAAGAGAATAACTGGCTGTAGAATTTTTTGTTTATTTTTTATTTTAGTATGCTTCAAAAGAGTCCAAAAACTACATACAACAGATTTACCATGGTTAACCAAGGTTTTGGTGGTGAAAAACATATGCAAAATACGTCGAGTTTCTTAAATATGTTTTGTGAACAATTGTGGAGAAGGAGGTTTGGATATCCAGCCACTGTAGTGCAGCAGTTCAAAACCCTGTGTTTTAGAAAACTTAAAATGCATGTGGCCTAAAAAATAGATCATCCAGTAGGTATTCAGTATTCAGTATTCACCCAGAACACAAATAATGTGTAGCCTAACAACCGGCAGGCTGAATAAAAACACACGCAAAATTTATTTTTCTCATAATGACTACAGAACAAGAGACTTCAGGTTCCTAGTTTAGATGCAATCACCGAGAATCTCTAAGGGCCAAGTAGTTTAGTTTTTATCCTCCGTCACTTCTTACGCAGAGCTCTATTAAATACTACTCGCTGGCCCAGGTGAGCAAATGTTTACTTTGTCAAATGCACATGAAACACTCTGGTTTGACATCAGCAGTCTCTTGAAAGTCGAAACTTTGAGCAAGTAATAAAAACACAGTAGATGTTTGCTTTAGAAGAAACAGAGGAGCACCACAAGAAAGAGTGCGATACCTCTGAACTTTTCCAAATCAAATACACCCACTTTTTGTTTTCATATGCATACTGTGGGGAGAAAGCAAAGTACATAATTTCATGAGTCTCACGATGCAAGCCGGTGGCTGATTTGTTTCCATTGTCACCCAAGACGGCGATATGAAATTACACACAACGCTGCACCAGATCTGAGATAGCTTTGGAGAGTTTCTCCAGTAACTACAACGCCTCAAAGTGGAAGCTACAAAGCAATGAAATCAAACCCTATTATTTCACAAACCAATGCTCTTCCCACGGCTCCGTGGCTATATATCCTGTGCCGTCAAAGGCGCTTTGTTGAAGAGTGAGTTAAGATGACACAGGAGGGTCTGGGACATAAATTCAGGAGAGCACTGTGTACCTCCAGCACTGCGAGCGCTCAACCGAGAGACAGTCGTCAACAAGCTTAACGCTAATCAGCTAAAATGAAGACAGCCGCAGGTGTATCTCTGCCTCGCACAAAGGCACGCGCTCAAAAACACATAGATGATGGAGATGACAACCGTACTGCAGAAAGAACATGGGTTTTGAATGTATATAGGTGTGGAGAAAATGGACAGTGCTGCCAACTAGGGCTGTGCAATATGATGATATACTGTATTGTATAAACCAGCGGTTCTCAACCCTGGACCTTGAGGCCTCCCACAATGCTTATTTTGCATGTGTCTTTTCACACAGAGATCATCATGTTTCATTTACTGTTAGTCATTTACCAGATGCTTTTGTCCAAAGCAACTTATAATTGAGGAGGCATTCAGTCAGCGATTCAACAAGAGGAGGCAATGCACACAAGAAGAGCTAATTATACAAAGGAAGTGTTAGTGCTCAGAGAATTAAGTGCTAGATTAGTGGGGTTTTTTTGAGAGAGAGAGAGAGAGAGAGAGAGAAAGAACAGTGTTTCTACAGGTGGTTTATCAAGACCACTCACCTGTGTAAAGCACACTACATAAATGCATAGCGCTTTGTTTTTTTTAGATATGGAGTGATTGTAAGAACGTGTCTGGTGCAAGTGTTAGTTAAAGTGTCAGTGGGATAAAAGGGTGTGTTTTCTACAGGTGGTTTGTTAAACCCACTCACCTGTGTGAGGCACACTCAGGATTGCATAATGTTTTGAGGTTTTTCATGTGGTATGATGGGAGAAGAGATGTGAGGGTCCTGGTTTTGTTCACAAGGGTTCAGGTGATTGCAAAAGAGATAAGTATTTAGCTGACGTTTGAATGACACTAGTGAATCAGCAGTCTGTGGTGGAATGGGAAGATCATTCCAGCACCGAGGAATGAAAAGGTTTTGGAAAGTGACTTAAAAGTATTACCATATATATTTTGCGACACCACAAATATGCAATGTTCCCTATAATGTTCACTGCTCTCTAAATAGGCTGAACTTGAACTTGCAATTATTACAGATGTGTGAAGTGTTATCTAACTGAATCGTGTGATAAGTATTCAAGTCACACCATGTGCATTTGTTACCCTTTGGATTGAACACACTTTCAAACTGGAATCATAATTTCCTGTGGTGTTCACTTCACACGGCCCTTGCGGGCAGATGGAACAAACCTCTAAAATGGTAAGAGAAACATACAAGATATGCATAGTGGGGGTCTCGAAGGCTAAGATTGAGAACCACTGATATAAACAAACTAAAAAGCCTATAGTTTCTTATTATGCTTTATCATGTATGTCACAAAGTACATTGTTTATGGTAATACTTTTCCCTAACTTATATTTCAGTTCGAGCACTTGACCCTTAGAAGGTCTCTGCACTGCACAGCAATACAGGGATGCAAACAGAAACATGAATAACAGCATTGTGAAAATGTCGCAAAGTACATTTACATCTTTTTTTGTTGGACCTGTAATCATTCATTTTTGGAAAGTGTTTTATATATTATTAATATTTATTTTATAGTTCTACATTTTAAATCAAACACTTTCCCTGAAGTAAATAAAGTAAGAAATATGATCACATATGAATGATTACATTTATTTATTTTATTATCCAAAAAGGAAATAGAGCTTTATACATACATATACTTTAATAAAGGTTAAGTAAAACTGATTTTTTTTATAATTTAATGTAATTTAATATTTAATTTACAGAAATGGTACTATATTAACACAGCAGGAGATTTTTGTCATATCCCCAAGCTTTACTACTAAAGACAGACCCGTGTGCATAAAAAAAATGTAATTAAATTTTTTTTTTTTATTTGTATTGTACTTTTTCTACATACATGCAACTCAAAACGCTTCACAAGCAACAAACAAACATTATAAAATAAACCAAATAAAAATGTATAAACAAATAAAGCAAAATAAACAATGAAATATATGCTCCGATGAAAACATACATGTACACGCATATATGTGGATGACAGTATACATGTACACACATATATGCATATATCTACACAATCACACACACAATAATTCTTAAATATGCATATACATGTACACACCGCACATGCATACATACACCAACACAATATACATATTTAGATAAAATGCATACACTTCACATACTGTTATATTCATATGCAATTTTAAAAAGGTGTGTCTTAACACGCTTTTTAAAAACATGAATGCGGGGGGATTCTTTCACTTCATTTGGGAGACAATTTTAAATTATATATATATGTGTATATATACAGTGTACAGTGTACATATGTATTTATACGGTGTATCTTAGTTACATTGAACTATTCCACAGTGAAGTGTGAAGTGTATATTGTAGATTCCAAAAAGCAGAACTCCAAATACTTCACTGCTCAGGAAGCCTGACTTGGAAGTGTTGAGTGTGAGATGGCAAGAGAAGGAGACTGGGTCTTTTGTTTGCTGGAGTGGGGTGTCAGGAGTGAGGCTGCAGATAAGATGAGTTGACTTCTCAAAAGCCACTCTTCATTCAGCTTGACAGCCGTCTACCTGCTGTGTATTGTCCCTCTTGAAAGAGGAAAGCAGGACAGTGTCTCTGTGGGAAGCCTGTAGCGATCATAAGCACCTTAAACAGGTATTCAGCCACAGGAGAGCAATATACTGTGTGAGCGGTGTGCTTCCATTTCTTGCCTTTCATTCAAATTCAATTTTTACAGTGTTTGTTTATTTATTGCAATGGTTTTCTTGCTCTAAGTTTGCAGTGGTTATATTGTGGGTTGTGTCTAGACAATGAAAGTCAGAGTTCAAAAGAGTCAATATTGAACATAGAAACCAAAAGCCTTTTAACAATCAAAATAGCAGTTTAAGCATCACAGAATGTTATAAAACTGAACACATGCTGCATACTTTTGAAGATATGAAGCTTGAATATTTGTGTTTGCAAATGCGGATCAAACAAAGAAAGGGGTTTACAAAAATATTTTAGGCTGAAATTGGGCACTTGAATATGTTAATTGTGGCCAACTATATTGACTAAATTTAATTCAAAACATCCAAAAATGTTTGATTTGAGAATGTTCAAATAGTTGCGGTCACATTTACTGTTTTGAGCAAAATCCAGTCATTTCAATAGGACATTTCACAATTGAGAGCTACATGTAAGGTCGTTCTGTGTATACTGACCAACAGAAAAGCTGTATGTTTGAGAGTAACTTCTGTGTAAGTTCTTTACACATCTCAACGCAGCTGAACGTATAAAACAGGCTTTTTTGAAAGCAAATACCACAGACAGTTTAAGACTCTAAATGTTACAAAAATTTGCACATGCCAATGAAATGCAAAAATGCTCTCAAGGTCTGATTCGAACATCTTGGATGGCCAATTAAACTGTTTAGGTTTGAGCTGAAATAAAATGTGTTTGATCTGAATGTCTATTTTAATAAATTATTATTTGAGTTATTAAAAAAAATGATAATACCAAAAATACCCACACATGTCTAAATTATGCCCAAGAAAGTTCAATCAAGCCACCCGGTGACAAAAAAGTGAGTATGACTTGGTCTTAATTTAAATTACTATGATTGTACAAATGCTGTTTGATTCAAGCTAATCAATATTACTCTAAACAATATTGTGAACAAATCTATATTGTCCAAAGATGCTCTCCAAATTCAATTCAAGTATTTGTAAATGTCTGTGAAGACAGCATTATTAAGACATGATGTCTATGATGGCCAAAACACTGTCCAGGTTTGATGCAAATACACTGCCTAACAACGTTAATGACAAACTACAACTGAAATTAAAATGCAGTAACGTGTATTGACCAAAACTGACAACGATGGCAGAAAAAGCTGATAAGATTAATTACAACATTTAGTTGTGCCACCTATAATTCCCAAAAGTGCTCACAAGGTTCAGTGCTAACTAATGGAGTCAAGTCAATTTATTTATAAAGCATAGTCAAAACGCTAAAGTGTCGTCAGTAATAAAAAAAATAAAATAAAATAAAATAACAAACCCCCAATATTGTACACAACACAGTATAAACATACGATTTAACCAAAAGCATCACCAATGAACCCTGGGTTACAAAACCAGTGATAAGTTTAATGTGTATGTATATATAAATGTATATATACATAAATAAGCATTCCATTGATGTATATGGTTTGTTTGTATGAGACAATATTTGAATATTTAAAACTCGCATTTAAAGTTGTTCAAATTCTATTCTTAGCACTGCATACTGGTAATCCAAACAATAAGTTTTGACAGATTTACAAAAATAAATTTACTAAATATCTTCATGGAACGTGATATTTACTTAATTATTTATTCTAAGCATATTTGGCATTAAAAAGCACTATTTTTGACTCAATGTAATACTTACAGTACTTACTCCCAGGGCCGTTTATATCGAAGTATCGAAGAACAACACTTGTTCAGCATTTATTAACCATAATTGAACATCTACTAATGCATTATTAACATCCAAGCCCATGCTTGTTAACATTAGTTAATGCACCGTGAGTTAATGTTAACTAACAATGAACAACTGTATTTTTATTAACTAACATGAACAAATACTGTAGTAAATGTATTGTTCATTGTTTGTTCATGTTAGTAAATACATTAATTAACATTAACTAATGAACCTTATTGTAAAGTGTGACCATCTAATTTTTACCCAGCCGTGGCTCGAGTGACCCTCTTGCTGTGAGGCAACAGCACTACCCACTGTGCTACCGTGCTGCCCAACTCAATGTAATACAATCTATTTTTGGCTATTACCACAAATATACCTTTGCAATGTAAGACCAGATCACTAAAGAAATACAAATACAGCAGTGTCTAATGTCAATGTCTAATGCAGATCTAATGTCTTGAGTCACCGAAAAAAACAAGTTCCCCTTTTCATTTATTTTCTTTTGGGCTTAGTCCCTTTATTAATCTAGGGTCAACACAGCAGAATGAACCACCAACTTATCCAGCAAATGTTTTACGCATCAGAAGCCTTTCCAGCTGCGACCCATCATTGGGAAACACCCATACACTCTCATTCACATACAGTTGAAGTCGGAATTATTAGCCCCCCTGAATTATTAGTGCCCCTATTTATTTTTCCCCCAATTTCTGTTTAACGGAGAGATTTTTTCAACATATTTCTAAACATAATAGTTTTAATAACTCATCTCTAATAACTGATTTATTTGATCTCTGCCATGATGACAGTAAATAATATTTTACTAGATATTTTTCAAGACACTTCTATACAGCTTAAAGTGACATTTAAAGGCTTAACTAGGTTAATTGGGTTAACTAGGCACGTTATGGTAATTAGGCAAGTTATTGTATAACGATGGTTTGTTCTGTCGACTATTGAAAAAAAAAAAGCTTAAAGGGGCTAATAATTTTGATCTTAAAATGGTTCTTAAAAAATCAAAAACTGCTTTTATTCTAGTCAGAATAAAACAAATAAGACTTTCTCCAGAAGAAAAAATATTATCAGACATATTGTGAAAAATTTCTAACTCTGTTAATATAAAAAAAAAAAAAAAAAAAGGGGATGTTAAATAATTCTGATTTCAACTGTACATGCACGACAGACAATTTAGCTTGCCCAATTCAACTACACCGCATGTTTTTGGACTTGTGGGGGAAGCCAGAGCACCTGATGGAAACCCACACAAACACGAGGAGAACATGCAAACTCCACACAGAAGCTGACTCAGCCAAGGCTCGAACCAGACACCTTCTTGCTGTGAAGCGACATCAAGACCCACTGCGCCACCGCACTGCCAGTTCTCCTTTTTATTAACCTAAATAAAACTAAAATAAAAAATACATATAAGACAAAAATGCAAACAAAAATGAGAAATGCTGCCTTCGCAAATAACAGAAAAAAGTAAATAACAAACTTCAATAAAATGACAAAAATCTACAGTATATATCTATACATAAATCTATATATATTTTTTAAAAATAGTATACTTAAACAGTCCCCAAATAAGACACTAACTTAAATGAACGAAAGTGCCAACAATCTCTATGGCTTTGAGAGCCAGCCAGAGCTTATTTTAAGCAGCAACACTGTGTAGCACTGAGGTTAAAGGCCTCTGCAGGCGCAGGCTGGTATGGTGGAGGGAGGTGTGGGTGATATGTGTTGAGAGTGGGTTGAAGTGAGGAAACGGGCCAGACTGGAAAGGCCCTTGGCAAACTGTGGCTTCCAGAAGCAGAAACACAGATTCACAACCCTCATGGCTCTTGGAAGAAGAGAGCTCTGCCTGATATAAAGGTCAGACTCAGGCACAGAGCCAGAGTTTACCGAAGGTTTAGAAGGCATTAAAAAAGCAGCATATGCAGCCTGACCTGATGGCGGAAGGTCCATCTACAACTGGGCACCGAATCACAGCTATCCTTTCATGCGGTTTGTGGGTTTCCAGAGAAAACAGATGATATTTGCCATGCTTGGCCTCTCTCTCTAAGAAGTCTGTGTCCTTCAGAAAGCCAGTCCTTTCAAACGACAGTGAATGAAAGCCGGTCGATGGCCATTTATTAAGCGCAGTTGACTAGAATGAGGTTGTGGTGGTGATGTAGAGACAGAGTTAAGTCAAGCTGAGTCTGTGCAGTGCTGAAGAATAAGACTGATGGATTGGGAAGGTGGGAAACTGTGCTGGAATCACAGGACACAGATTCAGATCTTTACAACAGAGCTTTTACCATTACCAGCCACCATCAATAAAAGAAACATTTAGTTGCTTTACCTGCTTAAAAAATATCAATGTGAAGAAAATTTTGTCCCACTTTATATTAAATCACGTTAACTATTATGTGTTGATGTAAATTCATTATTTTATACAATGCATTTATTGTGTGCATGCACATTTTGTCAGGGTTCTGCCACTCCTGTCTAGTTAATTCCTGTTTTTTGTGGCAGAGTCCGGACACTAGCTTTTGTCTAGTCATATCTGTTGTCCTTGTGTCTGTATGAGCGCCGATTTTGGGCGCGCTCGGACCATGCGCGCTCCCGCGTGATGCGGGGCCTGGGCGTGTTCGCGATCGCGCGCTCTCGTCCTTGTGATCTGTTTGTCTGCAGCGTGCGTTTTCTTTCCCAGCGCCTTTAAAGTCTAGTCTGGTTCTGTTTTGGGTGGCGCTGTGGTTGAAACATGCACGCTGCGTGTGTGAGCGCACGGTAGGATGTTTTCATTTTATCGTGTGCTTGTGTCTTGCGTTCAGTCCTCTGTTGTTGTGTTTAGCACGTGGTGTGTGTGTGTTTACACACACACACCGCGTGCTTGTGTTGTCATGTGAGCACACAGTTAATGAGTTCTCTCATTGGCTGTGTGTTCTAGTCTTTTATGTGAGTGCGTGGCTTGTGTTTGTCACGCGCTCTCCTGTCTATTGTCTAGCCCCACCCTTCTTGTTAACCCATTATTAGTTTATTATGTTCACCTGTCTGTTTGTTAATCATGTCTGCTTTAAATTCTCCTCATGTCTGCTGTCCTGTGAGTTCGTCGTCGAAATTCCTCCTGTCTAGTCGTGTCCAGCCCTGTCCAGCCCTGCTCTATCCCTGCCAGCCCAGTCAAGTTTGTTTTTGATTGTTTGTTTGTTTTGTTAATGTTTTCCCCCTCGGGGTAGTTTGTTTTTCCTGTTTCCTTTTATTTTTTATTATTAATAAATACCCATTTTATTGCATTTGAGTCCTCGCTCTCCTTTTCCCCAACCCCAACCGTGACACATTTTTTTTTATAGATTTTTTTGTAAGGGGTAATTAAGGTCACTTATCAAAGAGGGTTGTCAGAGACTAAGTTAATATTGGATTTAGAAAAACTGACCAGTTAGTTTAAAGTAGATTTAAATGTTTGAAGACTTTCAGTTTGAAACAGAACGAACTTTGAAACATGTTTACGTGTTTTGCATTCTATCAGAAGAAAACAAACAGAGCCAGACCGAGATGTTTCTAACGTGTAATACTTCGACATGTTTCTAATGTGTTTTATAACACATTTATCATGCAGTTGGCCTGTCTTTAATATGTTTTAGCCATATTTAAAAACATAAAATAAGTGTCACCATTTAATTTTCAAGCTAAATAATTCATTAAACATTTTTAAAACTAAATTATTATGTAGTAGTTATCCTCCTTACACTGGCTGCCTGTTAAGTTCAATATTGATTATAAAATATTGCTCGTTACATATAAAGCTTTAAATAATCTAGCGCCTGTTTATCTAACCAACCTTCTGTCACTAAAATGCATTGTCTACAATCCAACTGGCTCTTTAAGATCTCAAAACTCTGGGTTTCTGGTAGTACCCAGAACAGCAAATTCCCCTAAAGGAGGTCAAGCCTTTTCATTTATGGCCCCTAAACTCTGGAAGTGCCTTCCTAATAATGTACGAGGCTCAGACACACTCTCTCAGTTCAAAACTAGATTAATTAATGATATGATGCATGAGTGTGCTCCATGCAGGTGAGTGGGCTTGACAAACCATCTGTAGGACACACCTCTCCTGTCTTAATGCACCAGACACTTTGTTTGAAATGCTCATATGCTTTACATACGTCTTTCTGTGTTTGGTTAAACAACTGCTATTTTCGTTTATAGCACTTTTATATTTACATTTTTGCATTGATACAGTATTTAATATCTCTTGTTCAGACACATTATGAACCGGAGCTATGCTAATTGTTTTCTTTGTTCTCTATTTTCACCTGGGGACACTCATCCTGAGGCCTCTAGAGATACAATACCATTAATGTGATCCTAGACCTGTGAAGAGATGATGACAACCATCAAGGACCTCAAGGACAACACATGCGAAGAGATGATGCCAACCATAGAGGACTTCGAGGACAACTCATACAAAGAGATGAAGAGATGATCCCAACCATCAAGGACTTCCAGGACAACACATACATTTAATAGACAAATCCACTTAAATAAACATGTACACATACTGTAGACATCACCTACATGCAATGAAGTTGCAGGTTAACTATGTATATAATAACTTATATTTAATTGTAACTTTAACTTAGTCTGATTGTAATGCAATAATGTGCACATTTTGTAAAGCTTCTTTAAAATAAACTTGAATGAAATTGAATTAAACTTGAGGGAATTTAAAAAATGTTTTTGAGAGAAGTTTATTTTTTCTTCACGATAAAGCATTTATTTAATCAATGACATTAAAAAGTATTACTGTAACGTAATACTTTTCAATGACATAAAAATTTTCAACAATTTTTCAATTCTAATATATTATAAAGTTGAATTATGAAAAAAGTAAAGTTTTTCAGTTGTCATTACTCCAGTTTCCAGTGTGACACTGCATGTACGTCAGAAATTATTACAAGAAATTGATCTTATCAACATTAAAAATAATATTTTGTGACACCGGTGATGGATTTACTTGAAATAAAAAATCTTTTATAGCATTCTAAATAGCTTTACTGTCACGTTTGATCAATTAAAAGTGTCCTTGCATGAATAATAATAAAAACGAAAGGAAACGAACGGAAACAACACAACCCAACACAAGACAAAACAACACAAGACAAGACAAGGCAAGGCAAAAAAAAAAAACAAAAACAAAAAAAAACAATCAAAAAACAAAACAAAACAAAAACAAAATAAGATAAATAAATATTTTAAATGCCAAATGATTTGGTATTTTGTTATCCAATGCAAATCACATTCAGATATTTTTAACTACGGCTGCAGTATCCAAACACTTTTTTAGGTCCACTGAATACCACAAGTATCATCTTGTGTGACTGTGACATGAAATGCACTACAAAAAGCTGCGTAATTGGAAAAAGGAACTGCCTGTTTTTGTGCCCTCGTTAGAAAGTCAGGCAAGGAAAGATTTAAGCTCAGCTCTTAGCTGATCCGCCATGAGTTGAATAAAACAAGGAGGTTTCAAATATCCCCATCGGTCAAATCTAATAAATAACAAGGGGTGAGGCTGACAGCAATAATCCTGTGTGCTTTTAATACAGCTCCAATCAAAGCGAACACCGCTGCCCTTTAAAAAGCTCGGATAAATGACATATGGTAGAAATGCTGATATATCCCATCATATTTGCTTTGAAGGGCACAAGAGCAGTCAGACAGAAAAGGGTGGACTACTTTGACAAAAACACTAAAGAAAGAGCGTATAGACGATAAAAACGGGTCCGTCTTAAAAAGAGAAGACATGAAATGGAAGAATTCCTGCAATAACTAAGAGAGAAGCGCTGATGTAGAGATGCTCGAGATTGTAAAATTTCATGTTAAATGACATGAGCCATTGCGGACCTTTTGGGTTACGCGTTTTTTTCTGGCAACTGAGGTGAGAATAACCATGAATGATTGCTCCGCATTACTGTGTGCTGTAGTCAGGAGAGCACATCTGTCACCAACTATTAAATCCACTTCTGCACAGACTGGTGTGGGAAAAACCAGCGTGTCGCTACAATGCGAGATATGTGCGTGATATCCTGTTCTGACTGAATGAGATGAGAGGAGACTGTCATGTTTATGGATGTGGCCAAATTTCATCAGACAGCATTCACTGCGATGGCCATCTCTTTCAAGTTCCTCTCTGCTGCTCATCATTAAAAGTAAAAAACTACAATGCCAGAATCTGAAGCCCCCCCATCTACAGCACAGAAACAAGTGGGCTTTTGTTCTGCATCCCTTTTCTTGTTATTTCTCTCTGCGATCTTGGAATAATTACCTCTGTGCTGCTTGATCGCTGAGCTTAGAAGGTATGGCAGGGATGACCAGCTTTCATTCATTTCTAATCGCCACTACAAACACAGGGAGGGAATATGAACCGCACTTTTCATGTTGTTGTTCTGCGATTCTAGGATCAATATACAGCTAGCTGCTTCTGTTGTCAATTGAAGTATCGATCTGGGTGAACGATGACAGGGTCGCATTGCTACAGAAAATCAGATTCCTTTACAGACGATCAAATGCTGTTTCAAAACATTTTTTCGCAGCTAGAGAGGGACCATTTGAAAGCAAAAACTGAATCCTAAAAACTATTTACCAAGAAAAGTGTTCTTTTGAAAAACAGCAACGATGCTTTTCAGCTTAGACAACACCAGAACATGAACCCTTACCAGCTCACAAAATAACACAGCTAGAAGCTACTTTAAATCTGAATGATGTGCAATAATATATTTGTCGTGGGTTCGTTTTATTTTGTTTTATAATGTGTTGTTTAATTAATCCATTCCGAAAAGCACAAAACGTTTCAAAGTCAATTCAAGCGTGTTGTTATCTTCTCTCTTCTTTAAAATAGAAAAAAGAGAAATAGGCTACATATTTTGTGCATCCAATATTGCATAGAGAGGAAGGAGAGTTTTCCCTACCAAATATCTGCTCTGGATTATCCCAAAATGCAAAGTTTATTTTAGGAAATCAGTGGAATTTTGATACATTGCTTGTGATATTTCATATATTTCTGTATGTAAACAAATCCTGAGCAGTGTTGTACCAAAATCTTACTCCCCGGACAAATCTGACTCCCCTTTGCGTGCATGCACATCACGCAGCGCACGCCTGCAGTTAAACTCTCAAACCCACAGCAGTTTATCATAAACCTTTTATCAATGCTTTTTCTGCAACTGACAGCAAGAACGAACATAGAAGCATTGTCTGATTGATAAGCAGCACCTAAATGTGCTCAAAAAAATTTCAAAAGGCAAATGGGGCAAATGTAAACTGCGTTTAACGAAAGTAAAACATACAGTACTAACTCTATTTTGTCTTATGCTTGCCTTATGCTTGTAGAGTGGCTGTCAAAACACCTTTCGGGTGCAAAAAACAGGATTTTTTTTTAAAACCAGATTCAGATGTAATAATTCAATACAATTGAAATCAAATACATTTTTTAACGAAAGATTCGGATTCAGTGTGCAACAACAAGGAAGATAAATTATAATAACATTGCAAATATATAATAATAATAATAATAATCATGATAATAATAATAATAGAAATAATAGTAATAATAATCATCATCATTATTATAATATTTATATAATAAATCAAAATATTTATTTATTTATTTATTTATTTATTTATTTATTTATTTATTTTTCCAAATCTAGTCAACATAAGAAATGGCTAATGATCTAAATAGTTAGCAAATCAGGGCACGCCATTATACATTTTTATGTGGTTCAGATAAGAATTAGAATTTAATAAAAAATAAAATAAATGAATAATAAAAAAAAATTATTAGCATGTTCTACAATTACCTATTCAAAGAATATTTCTGCTTTTTTGTCAATATATTTTGTGAATATACATTGCGATTAAAGTCGAACTCTTTAGAATCATTACCCCACTCTCCAGCATTGCATAATCTTTCAACTTTCTAAAATACTGCACTTTTTTACTTTGAAACTTCCATGAATCATGCAAGCAGCAGCATAACATTTCTGCAAAAATGTGGCCACAGGCACACATTTGTTCACGAGCCTAGACTGCCTGTACCGCAAATGAAACATGCAAGACAGCCTTAGAATTTGGCCAAAACAAGTTCTCTTAGGAAACAGCATAATTAACATACTCATGATTGAGCACAGTTATGTCTTAAATCAGTATTATATTTTAAAATGCTACCTCTGTAGGCAGTTAACTTTATTTTATAACTCAGCCTCAATTTGGCCTACAGTCTTTGTTCTTTCGCAAACTTCATGAAGATATATTAGTACCACAATATTTTACAGTCCCTTTTCACCAATTAAGTGCATTATTAAAGCGTTTAAATAAACTGGGTTATAATTAGGTGCTGTCCTTATAATAGGTAGCCCTTCACCTAGTCCTAATCTTTTACACTGTATTTGACCTTATATAATTACATTCCTAATTAAACTGATAGTTTACCCAAAAATGAAAATTCTGTCATTATTTTCGCAGCCTTTACTTGTCAAAAATATTTATGAAAAGATTTTTTGAAGAAAGCTGAAAACATGGAACCATTGACTTCCATAGAAGGAAAATAACTACTATGGAAGTTAACGGACACAGGTTTTCAGCTTTCTTGAAACATTTCTTCTTTTGTGTTCAACAGAAGAAAGTACAGTAGGTACTACTTAAATATGGACATTACCACCGCACCTTTTACTGCCGCCGTGGAAGAACGTGTTTTAAGGTATGGCCACAGTTTGGACTTTGCCGCCAGGGGGCAAAACGGGACGGGATGCAAACGGACAGAAATATACAGTAGCTGTACCCTGCTACTTATGAAGATGAAATAATAGGACAAAACATTATAATTGCTTCATTAATCATTAAAAACTTGTTAACAGCTTTATTATTATTGTAAATGTGTTAAATGAAATGAAGATTCATTTTGGAAAAAGTAAAATTAAAGAAATAAGACACCACTAAAATAATTGACAACTAAAATGAAAGTAGGTACAAACCTACATACAAATAGGCCTAAATAAATAAATATATAAAGCAGTGATTTAGCCTAAAAATAGAGAGATGTATATAGTGTTTGATATTTAAAGTGACTAAGACAGTTACAAACTAAGCTTTTCCATTTACGTTTTCATTTACATTTTCGTTGTATTTTACTATCTTATTTTATGTCTCAATTATTGTTCATAAATATTAAATGAATAATTAAATAAGCCTAAATAATTATTTACATAAAGACATTACCAGTGAAACATGGAGAAACGTCCGGCGCATGGTCAAAAGAGTTGAATGCTACTTTATCAAAAACATAAAAATAAACGGACCTATACTGTACCTCAAGCAGATCATTAAAATTATAATAAAAGTAATTTTGCGGCAGGACATAAATTAGCCTAAGTCCCGCAAGTTTATTTTTAATAATTTCGTTTCAGTTCAGTTTTCAAAACGGCACTGTTCTCCTTATATCCAATTATAATTGTTTTTAACTTCTTAAACTGTTAATGGCTCAGTATCTTTTATGTTTTAATTTCAATTTCAATCACTTTGCATATGCGTGTGATATAATGTGGCATAATAGTGAGTATATTTCTATTTAGTTGAACTATCCCTTTAAGTACACTGCATGTTTAGTTCACATACTACAAAATTAAGTGCAGTAATTTACTGCACAGTAAAAAAAATATATATATGTTGCCTTAAATTTTAAAATTAAATCAACTTAACTTTACAAGTCATTTCAACTTACATTACACTTAAAACATCAAGTTAAAAATTAAGTTAAGTTGAAACCGAAAGTTGAAACCTGATTAACTTATTAAAATACACGAGAATAACATACAGCACATGTTGCTATGGCTTTTTGATCATAAGCAGCTTTCACTAAAAAGAATATCTTCAATTCAGGACTAAACCCACAATCATCCTACACTTTTCGCCGCATAGACTTCCATTCATACGCATGCGAATGCAGCAGACTGGAAGTGCAAGCTTATGTGACAGGTTTCAAATGTGACCTATGAAATCCCATCACGTGATTGCATGAGACCAACAGAAGATCCAAAAAGTGACTCTCTGTACAGAAAATGTAAATATGGAGCAATTGTTTGCTTTATCAATGTCTAATCAGCTTGTTTTATCACGTCCCTTTTTGCAGTGCCATATGACAGAATTTCACATGCTCAAACTAGTGTGACTGCAGCTTTAGTTGCTATGTTGTGTTCTGAATGCACCTCTCATACCTCAGCTTTGGCATCAATCAACGTCTCACATCATATATTAGACTATCAGAGCTGGCAGAGGAGGTGTATCAATCCGTCACTCTCTTTTAGTCAGGCAGGTTATAAGACACGTTTCAGGTGAGGCTGACCATAGCGTAATGAAAGCATCTAGCCTGTGATTACAGATGTGCATGCGGCGCGTGACCAGCAGGCAGAAAACTCAGCTGCTTGAAGGACACAAACTCTCTCAGGTAATCATTGTCTCCTCTGACCCTCCTCTTGCTGTGTGGCATATTTTACATGCCAGAATACCTCAGTCTCCTTAGAGGTCAACTGTCCAATTACAGTCAGAGTTTCACCCCAATCCCCCTGGACAGCCACCCCTCCTGTTTCATTCTTCTATCTGACCTCTCTCTCTCTCTCTCTCTCTGATGGCAGCCGAATTCAGATGAGCTTATTCAGCTGCTGGGATTTAAGGGTAAATATGACAGCTCCTCTTTCAAATAAAAACACAGGCCTTCCATCAGGCATCAGTCTGAAGCGTTTGAGTGGCAGCTGGCTTTTAAAATCGGATCTGCATCTCATCAAGGTGACTGGGCTGTGAAGATCAAAATCTCTACAGAATTATAATATTAAGGCAGATACTGGCTGCTCGTGGCTTTTCATCAGGTCAGCATTTCAGATCACATTGCTCGAGTCAATACTGTCATTTAAAATGCATGAGGGTTACAAATACTGCTTATCATTGCATACATGTTAAATGGAGTGAGATATTAGGACTTTTTCCTTAAACCGTGCGAGCTGCATTTGGCCTATGAAAGCAGTTGCCTTCTAAGGGCGGGGGCCTACCAAGCAAACAGTTGGCAAATGGGCTTTTTTTGATCCATTTGTCTTTTGCATCTTTTGCAGCACTGCATTTTTTTTTAGATACAATGTTAGGATAATAATAATAATAATAATTAATAATAATAATAATGATGATAATAATAATGATAATAATAATAATAATAATAATAATAATATTAATAATAATAATTCCTCACATTTATATAGCGCTTTTCTGGACACTCAAAGCCCTTTACACATTTTTTTTGGGTGGGGGGATATCTCCTCATCCACCACCAGTGTGCAGCATCAACCTGAATGACACGACCGCAGCCATATTGTGCCAGACCACACACCACACACCAGCTGATAGGTGGAGAAGAGACAGAGTGATGAAGCCAATTATGATATGGGGATGGTTAGGAGGCCACGATGGACAGAGGCCAGTGGCCAAATTTGGCCAGAATACCAGTGCTAAACCCCTACTCTTTTTTTTTAAAGGACATCCTGGGATTTTTAACGACCACAGAGAGTCAGGACCTCGGTTTAACGTCTCATTCGAAAAACGGCGCTCACTGAACAGTATAGAGTCCCCATCAATATACTGGGGCGTTAGGACCACACAGACCACAGGTTGAGTGGTCCCTGCTGGTCTCCCTAACACCACTTCCGACAGAAACCTAGCTTTCCATAAGGTATCCCATCCAGGTACTGACCCGGCACAGCCCTGCTTAGCCTCAGTGGCCGACAATGTGAGAGTTGCAGAGAGCTAGCTGCCGGCATAATAAAACAGTTTTGACTTTCACCCACAGCAGCACCCATTTGTGACTACTGTCAGTTCAGGGGCAGTGGACCAATCAGAAGAAATCAGAGGACGGACTAGTGTTGCAAGCTTCTGTTTACGGTAGCAAGTTAGCATGGCTCCTCAGTTGCTGCACTGCATTGGTCTTTTCTGCCAAACTCCAGTGACTGCACATCTGGACTGACTGTATTTGTCCTAGGATCATCGTACCGTGAGGGTTCAGAACGAATACATGTACTGTTATACCTCTTGTACATTGCATTTATTTTTTTGATGCAACTACATAATAGTTCAGGCCATCCAATTTAAAGTGGAACTGAATTTCATTATGATGAAGTTAGCAGTTTAACACAGTTGTGTTCTAAATGCTCCTCTCATACCTCAGAGCTTTGGCATCAATCAACGTCTCGCATCATATAGTTGACTATCAGATCTGGAATGGGAGGTGTATCAATCCATCACTCTCTTTTAGTCAGGCAAGTTATGGGTTAGGCTGACTATAGCATGGCACCATGTACTGTCATACCTCTAGTACATTGCATTAATTTTTTGATGCAACTACATATGGGCCACAGCCATATCGCCCTGCAGCTCAAGACTGGCTACTCACTGAAGCTAAGCAGGGCTGACTGGATGGGTGACCACATAGGGAAATAGGTTGCTGTTGGACATGTGTTAGTGAGGCTGGCAGGGGGCGGTGAACCTGTGGTCTGTGTAAGTCGTAATGCCCCAGGAAAAGTGAAGGGGACACCATACTGTCAGTGGGCACCATTTTTCGGATGTGACGTTGGCAACATTTAAAAAGATTTAAAGTGTACTTAAAAGTTAAACTTTTAATTTGAAATTATTACAAAGTGCACTTTTTCAAAGTATGTGTACTTAGGTGCAGTTAGAGGATATTTTATTTCATTATTACTTCAGTAGGCAGCTTTTCAAAATATACATTTGAGATTTCATATTAGCACATTCAGTAATTCAGTAATACAATATTCAAATAAGCATTAAAA
The DNA here is from genome assembly GCA_903798035.1 of Danio albolineatus. Taxonomy (NCBI): domain Eukaryota; kingdom Metazoa; phylum Chordata; class Actinopteri; order Cypriniformes; family Danionidae; genus Danio; species Danio albolineatus. The sequence continues at coordinate 2,077,107 of CAIGQQ010038942.1, read as the reverse complement.
TTCCCCCATGCACTAGATAACTCACAATGACTCAAAATACATTTTAATTGGTAATTTTCAGCATTGTGTTCAAATCTAAGTTATTAATAATCAACATAATTAAACTTGCAGTACATTCTGAAATTGCCTTCTCAATGCGGGGGTCCATGAGATCCTGCCTTTGTGTTCTGCCAAAACAAGGTATCACGGGTCGCCTAAAAATACTGCCTCACTAGTCAGCTCACTAGCTTTGGCACACAGCAGAGATAAAAGAAAGAGAGACGCTCACTGGGGTTTGGTGGAAAGAGCGTGCAGCTCTTGCAGTGGATGATTTCCTTCACTATGGGCATGTCTTGCGAAACTGGCGGGGGCACAATCCCAAGGCCGGGCATCATGGGGTTCATTGGAGCAATGCCAGTCATCATACCAAGGCTGGGGTCAAAATCTGTACAAACACAAAGAGGACATCACAAAGGACTGAGTAAATAAAAGCCACTTTAGCCTGTGTGTTGGTACCATTACATTGCGCACAAATTAAAGCCATGAGAGCTAAACATACTCTCTCCACAATAAATAAACAAATAAGTCTAATACATATTTAAAAGGCTTTCCGAATGAATAGGTTTTTACTGACTCATTCCCCCAGCTGTTTGCCTTGGCTTGTTACTATGCGCGAGTGGTCCATCTGTGGGCAAAAAAAGAAGTGAACACTGGCTTTCATTTACAGGTATTGGTTTAGACTACAGCTGCATGACAGCATGGAGCTCTTTGAAATGGAAATGACGGAGCCCTCACTCTCTGCGGTCTCTCCTGCACCTGTGGAGAGTTTATAAGTCTGTCTAACCTTACTAAGAGCGCTCCACTAGCATGCTTCAAAAATTTCCCATATTTGCAGCCATGCAATATAAACAAGCTCTGTCTCTGGCATGGGGGTGGTGGTGTAGGAGTAGCCAAAAAGTTGAGCGAGAAAATGCATCACACAACAAGGAAATAAAGGAATAACCCATTTCAGGGTGGATTTACAGTCTACGTTCTCTTTATGCCATTGATCAGCAACTGGCGGCCGCGGGCTGAATCCGGCCCGTTGAGCTGTTCAATCCGGCCCGCGACTAGATTCCAAAACTGTGAGGATCAAAAAGAAAATAGTGGTCCACACTATTAAAGCAACTAAAAATAACAACAACAACTGAGTCTCTTGTCAGAATAACCACCGAAACTACACTCCGAAATGAGGACAGATTCAGACAGACTATGCGGCGTTAAGCATTTAGTGTTTCAAACAGGTTTTGGCGTAAGTGAAGTCGGGGTGGGGTGTAGGCGGAGTGCGCGCGACGTGTGTGGTGAAGAGCATGCGGTAGAGAGGGATGCGTGACGTATTTGAGGAGTGGGAGGGAGATGCGCGATTTCCGGGAGATTATCATTTGTTTGCAGGCATCCGGGAGTCTCTATGCATTTGCGTGAGAGACTCACAGAACTTCCGGGAAACTTAGGATGTCTGCCTCAGGACAAAAAAAAAGGAGGAAAAGCAATCTGCCACAACTTAAAATGGTAAATAAATAACTTGGTACCAGAACAAAACAGGTCACAAATAATGTTCGCACATCAAATGAAACGTTAAGTGGGCTTGAATTCAAATCACAATGCTGAAACGGGCTACTCACAGTGCTTAATAAATGGCTAAAGTTACGTTTCCCCCTGTTGAATTAGCCTAATTGAGATGAGGCAAAATATCTATCACTCCTAGTGGTTGACTGTGGTATAGGTGATGGGAGCCTAAATCAAATGCCTTCAGTTTTGTAATGAAATGGAAAAAGTGTAAACATTAAACATAATTTTAAGCCAAAATTAGACTTTTATTTGATTTTCTTCTTTTTACACAGCGGATGCCCTTCCAGCTGCAATCCATCTCTGGGAAATATCCATACACATTCATTCACACTCATACACTATGGACAATTTAGCCTACCCAATTCACCTATACCACATGTCTTTAGACTTGTGGGGGAAACCGGAGCACCCAGAGGAAATCCACACGGGGAGAACATGCAAGCTCCACACAGAAATGCCAACTGACCCAGCCGAGGTGCGAGGTGAACGTGCTACCCACTATGCCACCGTGGCACCCGGCAATAAAACAGGTAAGCTAAAAACTTCAGAGGAACTTCTTTCATAAGATCAGACATAAAGCTGTTTCACAGGGAGGGTCAGGATGGAGTGTGAGGATAAACTGGCAGATGTGTGTGAGAGGTGAGAGCCCTACAGCAGGCGACCGGTCCAGATCACGGCCTCTCTAGGAGATTTATTAACACAAGTGAGACAGGACCTGCAGCATATACAGAGAGAAGAGCTGACTGCCTTATCATCAGCCTTAATGAGTGTGTTAGTATTGATATTTCTGTCTCACAGCAGCTCAGTGGAGGCAGGAGATAAGATGGCTCACTGTTGTATGGATGCCATTGCTTCTGCTGTGTATTCTAGGACTGTAAGTCTAAATCAATCATTCATTCAATCATTTTCTTTTCGGCTTAGTCCTTTTATTAATCAGGGGTTGCCACAGCGGAATGAACTGCCAACTTATCCAGCATATGTTTTACATAGCATATGTTTTTTAAGCCGCAACCCTTCACTGGGAAAAGTCTAAATCAGTAGCTCTTAAATACAGATTTAATATTGCACCTACAGTCTCAACAAAAAAATACATTTCTATTAATATTTCTGCAAACCCCCATAAAATTTGCTAAGACAAACATTAGAGACAGTAAAACACCATTGACTTTTATTTCATTTATGTCAATTACGTCAAATTATGATTATACGGCAAAGTAAATGTAAAACAGTAAACGTCCCAGACATCCTCTCTCATCTTCCACTATATCTTCTCTGATACTTCTACTCTTCCGAAGATTCTCAGTGGGATTTGAAAGCAGTGTGTTGAGCATATTTGTTCCACTGGCCTTGTTCCACTGTCATTACTTTTGGGCTCACTTCACTTATCACCTAATCCCCCATTGCCCCTCACAGACCAGACGGTACCCTCAAGACTGAGCTCAAATGTGTCAAAGGCAGCAGCACCTGTGGATGGAGACGACGGCTAAGCAGTGAGCCTCCTGTTCCCTCACTCTGCTCGACCCGCCATATGTTGGACGGGAGCAGACCTTGGCTTCTTGCAAATGGTAACATCCACTTGTCTCTCAGGGTGCATGTCCCCTGAAGCGTTTTTGAACTGCAGAAACAGGAGCGCTGTTATTTTTTTTACTGTTGTTGTCGATGGAAGCACTGCTTTGACAAAAACACTGGCAGTGTAGACGGGCCCGAATGAGCATTTTACGCTCAAGGCTGAGCAATCTGTATTTTTGGTAAGGATTTTTAGAACTCAAGTTTCTGCAGCGCAAAAAAACACTTTATTGGACACGCACCTTTACACTATGTCCTAACAACACAAGACGCTACAGGATTTTGCAAACTAGCAATCTGGCTGTCTTTAGCAAACGTGACGCAACACAACAGAAACATTTAAAGGGCCACGAAACCCCCCAGTCTCAGCGTGGTGTTTTCACACCTCTAGTTTGGAAAAGCTCAGTAAAGTGGGTGTGTCCAGCTCTGTTTAGGTAGGAGTGTCGGAAAGGGGAAAGAGGGAAGGTTTTGCATAAAAATGTGAGTTTCCATTTGTGCACGAGCTCATTCTCACACAGACTGTGTTTACATGGACATCAGTAATCGAATTATTTGCCAAATTATTAATTCGTTGACTTTAATGGCACTTTCTCTTTATTTTCGGATTTGCGTGATGGGCAGGGCTTCTGTCTATGGTTTGGTGACTGTAGCTTTATTGCTAAATGGCTAACAGGGGTTTTATAGAGAGAATAACTGTTTTATGTGCTTTATGAAGGCTGATAAACAGCGTCGATTTGTTTGGAGCTGTATCTGAATCCTCTAGATTATATCAGAGGTGCACCCAGCTCTGTGAGCTCATAAACTTCTCCAGAAACTGAACCTCGATGATAGAAGCTTTCAGCGGTGCTTCTGACTGAGCCAAGCCGAGTTTGATGAACGGTTGTTGGAAGGATTTTCCCTCGGGACACGAACAACAGGCACTATGTCATAATCACACCCCCACAAGAGCAAGCTCCTGATTGGTTAACGCGGCGCGAACGTCTGCTGAAGCTCATTTTCATTTCATTTTCAAACTGAAGCGATTCGCGTGAATTGCGCATTAAGCGTGTCAAACGCGTGGTGCCATTCGCGCGTATCGCGCTGCAGTATGCCTATTCGTGCCTTTGCATTGACTTAACATGTAAATCACTCGCGCTTCTGTGTCTGCTGTGAACGCAGCATAACAGGTCTTCAGGTGCCCAAGATTGAGCCCGTTTCTCGAGCACTGCCTGCTTTCTATCACATCAGACAGCAGCGAATCCTGATGAGTCAATCCACCCTTACTATGAAGATCTTTCAGCACCAGCATCCTTGAATCTGCTCAATCCATGTACATGTCAGTAGAGGACAAATTTTTCTCAGTGTTTAGGCCCTCATTTTTGCCTTTTCCACCAGTATCGACCAGGTTCTAGTTTGGAGCCAGTGCTATTGCCGGTTCAAGCTGGTTTGTCTGGTGAACATTCTAAGAACTGCTTAGCTTTTTCACAATTTAGAGAGCCACTGCAGAGCTAAGTCTGGCATCGCTGCATATGTCTCTCCTTTACCAGCAAAACAAAAATGCAAGCGCCAACTACAAACAAGTTATCAACTTTGTAAACCTACATTAGAAAATTCAATGTGTCCAAAAAAATGTTTATGCAGTGCGCAGTGAATTGTATTGACAGAGAACAAAATGGAGAATAGCTTGTTCTCTTGAACTCTTGAACAGTATCCTTTAAATAGACAGATAGATATATTTAAAAAATAATAATAATAATGTCAACAGCATTATGTTCTGCTGCTATTTTAAATGTGGCACACAGTAAAAATGGCCTCAGTCTCTAATGCAAGCGGTTCAAACTTCTAGCAAAGTTTTGTTGCCACTTAAGAACCACTTATGTTGGTTCAGAGCCATTGCTTTGAACTAATTAAACTTGGAACTAGGCTCCAAACCAGCACTCAAACTGCCTTGATGGAAACTGGGTAATTGTTCCTGGGTTTTGGCACCAATATACACTCGAAAAAAAAAAAGTACAATAGCTGTACCATTCATGGTAACCATTCTGTTTTTATCATGAACACTGGGGCAGTGATTTGAGATTTGGAAATTTGTGATCGGAATGTTGCAGGTTCAAAGCCCAGCAGCACCAGTAATAGTAGGTGGTGAGAGAATAACCACCCTCAATACCATGGCTGAGGCGTGTCCCTTAAGCAAGGTACCGATCCCCCAACTGCTCCCCAGGCACTGTAGCAATGGGTGTGTCCAAGGGATGTGTATTCAAAGTGCGTGTTCACTGTTGTGTCTATGCATTTGGATGAGTTAAATGCAGATCCACAAATACTGAGTATCGGCCACCATACTTGGCCAGATGTCATTTTCTTTTCTTCAATGTTTTTTCTTCTTTCCTGTAGTGTCTGATCTCATCCTTTGCAATGTAAAAATTCTCCACATAAAAAACAAAACAAAAAGTTATTGTTATAATGACAAAACATACAAGTGGAATGTGCCATGAATTATCACAGTAGCATGCGTAATATGGTTTTGCATTTATGAGCCTGTTTACAGACAGAAATTTACTAAAATACATTTACTCTAAATTCAATTTATATCAACAGTTGAGTGTTTAAAATAACACTTTTTGTGACCAGATGTAATTTCATAAGGTAACAATATTGACCCTTTATGTACAATAAATATGTACATTTTAAAAAGGTGCTGTATTTTCACAGCGATAGCTTTCGTACTCTTTGAGAGTGCGGCATGTTTCAGAGTATAGGGAAGGAGGTGGCAGAAACTAGCTAACATATTAAACAAACAAGCCCCTCAGACAAATAAACAAACAAATAAACAAAAGCGAAACTATATAAAACGTCCCAGGCCTGGTCCTGTCTAATTTTCTACTGTGTTCTCTTTTTCTTCTATTCTTCCATATAGATGCTGCATGCTACAAGATGGTGTGTATGTGTGTGTGGCGCAGGTGTCGCTCTTTAACATTTGCTCCATTTGGCTCCGGGCCCTGTCCCACTTGTCACAGATTAAATAAAGACTAATAGAGAGAGGAGGACGTGTTTTGTCTGCTTTCAAATATGACAAGAGATGATTTAAATCATTAATAGTCTGATGAAAAGAAAACAATATCTGTAAAAGAGCAGGAAACAAACACTCTCATTAGAATATCTGCTAATATCTGCTGAAGACGCTGCTGTGAAAGACTTGCATCATTTTCAGCCTATGATTCCTTCATAATGACTGCGCAGAAGTGAGCCTTCTAATCTGAGCAATAATAAGCAAAACATTAGGTGTGTGTCTGTGCATATTCCAATAAAGCCTCTAAATAATGGAGTTCTTTATGCATGAAATTAATTATTCTATTTAGCAAGAATTCATTAAACAAAACAAAAAAAAATTGGATGATGTTAAATACATTTATAATGTTTCAAATAAATGCTGTTCTTTTGAAAAAAAGAGAAATAATAGCTCTAAACAATGGAGCACTTTATGTGTGAAATTAATTATTCTATTCAGTAAGAATGCATTAAGAAATTAGGTGACAGTAAATACATTTAGAATATTTAAAACAATTTGTATGCATTTTGGTTTGGTTTATTTACTCAATTTATATATTATTTATTTATTGTATTTATTTATTTTGTAGTGTTCTGTTTTTATGTTGGGCGCCACAGTGGCCTAGTGGGTAGCACGATCGCCTCACAGCAAGAAGGTCGCTGGTTCAACTGGGTCAGTTGGCATTTCTGTGTGGAGTTTGCATGTTCTCCCCGTGGTTGCGTGGGTTTCCTCCAGGTGCTCCGGTTTCCCCCAAAAGTCCAAAGACATGCGGTATACTGTAGGTGAATTGGGTAGGCTAAATTGTCTATAGTGTATGAGTGTGAATGTGTGTGTGTGTATGAATGTTTCCCAGAGATGGGTTGCGGCCGGAATGGCATCCACTGCGTAAAAATATGCTGGATAAGTTGGCGGTTGATTCCGCTGTGGCGACCCCGGATTAATAAAGGGACTAAGCCGACAAGAAAATGAATGAATGAAAGTTTTTATGTTAATGCTCTGTATTTGATATTCATCAGTTTTTTTGCATGTAAGAAAATCTATAAAAAGTTCAAATAAATACTGATCGAATATTTACAATTAATGTCTATATTTCTAACATCATTATTACTGTATTATTGATGTAGCTTGTCCCAAAAACATTAAAAATATTACCAAAAAACAAACCTTTTACTTGTATACGTGTTTGAACTGTCACTTGAAAAAGATATTTTATCTACAATCAAAGGCTAATGGGTTATAATGCTGACCAGACAAACCTTAAGCTCAAGATACCTAGAAAAAATACAGTATAATCATGAGAAACGGCGTTTATTTTCTACAAAATGGAACCATAAACTGTAAAATCCCATTATCGGTGATGATGAATGAAGAGAAAAGTGCATAAAATTCTCCCATCAGTACTCAAATCAAGAGAGATGACGTATATATATGGACAGTTTACAAAGCTACTTTTATCTCTGCAAGGTCTAAAATTAGAATCAGGAGAAACAAACCAGATTAAAGCACTATTAGAGAGAAACTCGAGTTGTGCGGATGCATCGCGCTGAAATCAAAATAGCTCTCTGCCAAAGATTGTTGATGCAGTCTAGGCTGCCATTTCAAAGCCTTTTGTAGTCAATCACTCTGCCGTCTGAAATACCATCTACAAATTGTAAACCCCTGCAATCTAGGCCAGGACGTCCTTTAAGTCCTACAAGACTTGCCTCAGTTAGTGTCAAAGTACAGAAGCCGACCATCCAAAAGAGACTCTACAACTTTGCCCTACTTGAAGAGTCAGGAAGGAAGAAGCCCTTGCTCTGGAAAAAAAAAGAATATAGATCCATGAGTGCAGTAGAAGATCATGTCAAGGTGAAGATCAGTACTGTTGGAGCCATGTGCTCTTTATGGAAGAGACAGAAATAAAGCTGTTTGGTCACATATCTGTACAGTATGCCACATTCGCCAGAAAATCAAATAAGGTATGTTAGGGAAAGATAGTTGGAGGTAGTTTGAGGATGGATTTCAAAAGCTCTGTCCTCACCAAGTCTTTTAAATTACCAACTTTTTTAAATTAAGGGTTTAATTAAAACAAACACACTTGCTCAAATGCAAGTGAAAAAGGGTCAATAGACCATTTATGATGGTCCAAAATTCATATTTAGGCAACTTCAAAGTGATGTACAATTTTAGGGAGGGCGAGAAGAGAAAGTAACCACTTGTAATAAGGTTTGCCATCTTGCTACTGTTTTGTGATGAGATTGCCTTTGTATTTAAAAGGATGGTTCACCCAAAAATGAAAATTGACTCACTTTTTGCTCTAGTGGGTTCAAACCTTTTTGAGTTTCTTTATTCTAGTGAACACAAAAGAAGATATTTTGAAAACCTGTACCACTGACTTCCATAGTAGAAAAAACAAGTATAATTGAAGTCAATGCTTACCGTTTCCCAGACTGTTTACCAACAGAATAAAGAAACTCTTGTTCGAAACAATTGAAGGGTGAGAAAATGATAACATAATATCCTTTTTTTTGGGTGAACTACAGTGCATCCGGAAAGTATTCATATTGTTACAGCCTTATTTCAAAATTGATTAAATTAATTTATTTACTTTCTACACACAATACCCCATAAAGACAATGAGAAAAAATATTTTTTTAAATTGTTGCAAATTTATAAAAAATAAAAAAAAACTTTCACAGCCTTTGCTCAATACTTTGTTGATGCTCAATACTTTGCACCTTTGGCAGCAATTACAGCCTCAAGTCTTTTTGATGCCACAAGCTTGGCACACCCGTCTTTGGGAATTTTTGCCCATTCCTCTTTGCAGTACCTCTCAAACTCTATCAGGTTGGATGGGAAGCGATGACGTACAGCCTTTTTTAGATTTCTCCAGAGATGTTCAATAGTATTTAGGTCTGGGCTCTGGCTGGGCAACACGAGGACATTCACAGACTTGTCGTGTAGCCACTCTATTGATATTTTGGCAGTGTGCTTTGGGTCATTGTCCTGCTGCAAGATGAACCGCCTAGTCTAAGGGTCAAGAGCACTCTGAAGCAGGGTTTTCTTTTATGAGGTCTCTGTACATTGCTGCATTCATCTTACCCTCCATCCTGACTAGTCTTCCAGTTCCTGCTGCTGAAAAACATCCCCACAGCATGATGCTTCCACCACCATGCTTCACTGTAGGGATGGTATTAGCCTGGTGATGAGCGTTGCCTGGTTTTCTCCAAAAGTAACACCTGACATTCACTCCAAAGAGTTCAATATTAGTATCATCAGACCAGAGAATTTTGTTTCTTATGGCCTGAGAGTCCTTCAGATGCATTTTGCCAAATTCCAGGCTAAGGATTGGCTTACATCTAGACACTCTACCACAAAGGCCTGATTAGTGGATTGCTGCACAGATGGTTGACCTTCTATAAGGTTCTCCTCTCTCCACTGAAGAACGCTGGAGCTCAGACAGAGTGATCATCAGGTTATTGATCACCTCCCTGACTAAGGCCCTTCTCACCCGATCATCAGGCCCCGTTTACGCTAGTGCGTTTTAGTTTTAAAACGGCGTTTTAGCATGAAAACGATCCACGTCCACACTAGTGTTTCACCCAAGCGTCTCTCAACAGATGTCCCTCCACACTACGCCACCAGAAATGTATATCACGTAACCATTCGCACACTCTGGGCATGCGCGTTCAAGTTCAAACAGGAAGCATGTGTCTCGCTCGGCATTTGGTTATTGTTAGTCAACAAACGCTGGTTGAACGATGAATGCAATGGCAAAGAAAGCAAGAGAGGTCTTTTTGTGGACAGACGACGAGGTCGAGTTGTTACTTAAAGTAACATTCATTCATTCATTTTCTTTTCGGCTTAGTCCCTTTATTAATCCGGGGTCGCCACAGCGGAGTGATCCGCCAACTTATCCAGCATTTGTTTTACGCAGCGGATGCCCTTCCAGCTGCAACCCATCTCTGGGAAACATCCATACATTCTTATTTGCACACATACACTACGGACAATTTAGCTTACCCAATTCACCTGTACCGCATATCTTTGGACTTGTGGGGGAAACCGGAGCACCCGGAGGAAACCCACGCAACCACAAGGAGAACATGCAAACTCCACACAGAAATGCCAACTGACCCAGCCGAGGCTCGAACCAGCGACCTTCTTGCTGTGAGGCGAACGTGCTACTCACTACGCCACCGTGGTACCACTTAAAGTAACATTCATTCATTCATTCATTCATTCATTCATTTTCTTTTCGGCTTAGTCCCTTTATTAATCCGGGGTCGCCACAGCGGAATTAACCGGCAACTTATCCAGCATATTTTTTACGCAGCGGATGCCCTTCCAGCCACAACCCATCTCTGGGAAACACATCCACACATTGTCATTCACACACATACACTACGGACAATTTAGCTTACCCAATTCACCTGTACCGGAAACCGGAGCACCCGGAGGAAACCCACACAACCACGGGGAGAACATGCAAACTCCACACAGAAATGCCAACTGGCCCAGCCGGGGATCGAACCAGCGACCTTCTTGCTGTGAGGCGAACGTGCTAACCACTCGGCCACCGTGGCGCCCACTTAAAGTAACAAATGAATATAAAACATCCATGGCTATCGAAAATACAGTGTTTACAGTGAAGGCTGGTCTGCCGGTGGCATTGTAGCCATGTGCGCTTGACGAAAAAGGGAAGGTTAAGCAATGACCAAAAAGCCTGTAGCAGATCTCAGCAGCCACGCCTCCGTTTTCAAAGGTCTCCGTTTTCCTCCATCTACACTGAGACGGGGCAGCAGCGCTTTAAAATGAAAACGGCCCCTCCAGCGTTTCCAAAACGCTCCGTTTTCACGGCTTAAAAACTTCGGCGTAGTGTGGACGAATGGCATAACCATAGCAAAACTTATGCGTTTTAAAACGAAAACGCACTAGTGTAAACAGAGCCTCAGCTTAGATGGCTGACCAGATCTAGGAAGAGTCCTGGTGGTTCCAAACATCTTCCACTTACAGATGATGGAGGCCACTGTGCTCGCTGGAACTTTCATTTTCATTTTTCTGCAACCTTGCCCAGTCTTGAGCCTCGAGACAATCCGGTCTCGGAGGTCTACAGACAATGAATTTGACTTCAAGCTTGGCTTGTGCTTTGACATGCACTCTCAACTCTGGGACCTTACAGGTTTATGCCTTTTCAAATCATGTGCAATCAACTGAATTTACCACAGGTGAACTCTAATTAAGCTGCTGAAACATCTCAAGAATGATCATTGGAAACACAATGTACCTGAGCTCAATTCAGAACTTTATGGCAAAGTCTGTGAATACTTATGTACACGATTTTTCATTTTTTTATTTCTTTTATAAATTTGCAAGTTTCAACAAAATCCTTTTCACATTGTCATTATTGGGTATTGTGTGCAGAATTTTGAGGGAATAAATTAATTTAATCTATTTTGGAATAAGGCTGTAACATAAAATAATGTGGAAAAAGTGAAGCACAATGAATACTTTCAGGACGCACTGCATGTTTTTAAGCTTTGTGTCCACTGTATATGTGTTATATATACGTGCAAATTTACAGCACTTATACTGTACTGTCTTACAAAACTGTTGTATTTACAATTCTACATGCTTTGTAATACTATTGGTTCAATTAAATTAAATTCATCTTTATTTGTATAGCGCTTTTACAATGTAGATTGTGTCAAAGCAGCTTCACATGGATTATAGTAAATTGAAACCGTGTCTGGAATGATTTCAGGAAACAACTTTAAAGGGCTACTTGATCATGCAAAAACTCATAACTGTGATTAATGTGATCAATATTGTAATATATTGCAAAAATAAACCCATGTAACAAATTGTGCATCGATCATCTTCACTGTAATTTAAACTTCATTTGTTACTTATTTAAGCTACAAAATACATTCAGTCAAGAGTATTGAGTGATTTGGTCCATGTCTTTTGTTGTTTGATTAATATTGATAAGCAGGGAGATAGCACACTGTTACTTTAAGAGCCACACTGATCTGATTTACTGTTCCACACGCATTTTCATTCTCAACTCTTTGTTTATTTATCACATAAGTAAGGGTTTATGTAGATAATCACTAAGGGCTGGGTTTTGACACATTTTTGTATTTGACCATTTAGCTAATAGATGACTTCATGTGTGTGTTCTGTCTCTGAGACTGAATGCAAGCACAGAATTCTTAGAAAAAACCTAGTAGACTATAATAATACAAGTAAATGTCAAGTCACATGATTAGACTTAGATTAGATTTCCATGTGAAATTGTGCTTTGTAGAGGAACGAATCTGCAGAAACATGAACAGCTGAAAAGGGGACGCGAAATTGTGCAATAATCATTTAACTCAATAATTGTTCCTTTCATAATCATTAGTGGCCAAAATAAAAATAGAAATAAAATTTCAATGAATTGTACCGTAAATTTGTGGATCTTTACTGAGAGAGAAGCTGAAGAGGAACCACATGGTAAGATCACATAAAGAGAAAAATGAATCACACAGTATGACAGCACAGCAAAACATGACTGTGACGAACTTAAAATAAAATACATGAAAAAAAGAACAATAAAAGCAAATGTGACAGAATCAGGCCAATAGCAAATCTCTCTTAACAGTTAAGAGAATGTATGACGCTTCTGCATGGGCGCTGTGGACGTGGCCCTCTGTTAAGGTCTTTAATGTGCCTCACGGCAGCAGGTGCAGGTCGACTCATGCTCTGGCACTGAGGTAATAGGCATCGGACTGATGAATTATGGAACCTGCTCTCGGCTGGCATGCAGCACATTAAGCAGGCTGAGAAATTACAGGCCTGTTCTCCAGGAAAAGCAGCCTGTTAAAAAATTAGAGCTGGAAAAGATATTTATTGGAGGCACCTAGAAGACGGATGATCCTCACAAACAAACGTTCTCCCCAGATAAATAAAACGATACGTTTGTTTAGAAACTGACCCAGTTTAATCAAAGGTAGATTGATCAAAAACACAATTTCCCACCGCTGGATCCTCAATACATCAGAACAGTGTTTAGATTGAGGAAAGGCAAGGGAATATCCTAGGGCAGAAATGCTTAACGGAGATTATTTACATTGGTTCTTAGAGCAAAGCCCAGGAAGGATTTTCTCAAGCCTGAGGAATAATAGATGTGGGGAATACACCCATGTTTTCTTGTCTCAGCTCTGTTAACAACTACACCAGAAGAAAACTAACAACTTTAGAGACTCTGGCATGGAGTTGTGTTTAATTTAGGAGACATACAGTAGCTTTTAAATGGATAAGATCAGCCAAAGGGAGACAAATCATAGCGATGGGGTTTTAGAGAAAGTTTTGTTTAGTGCGTCAACACACTCATTCAATATAATACAGCATCATTCAATTAAACAGTACACATAAACATTATTTCAAATCTTGTGTTATTAGTATTGGGGCGACACGGTGGCGCAGTAGGTAGTGCTGTCGCCTCACAGCAAGAAGGTCGCTGGTTCGAGCTGGTTTATTTGGCATTTCTATGTGGAGTTTGCATGTTCTCCCCATGTTTGCCTGGGTTTCCTCCGAGTGCTCCGGTTTCCCCAACAGTCCAAAGATATGCGGTACAGGTGAATTGGGTAAGCTAAACTGTCCGTAGTGTATGTGTGTGAATGGGAATGTATGGATGTTTCCCAGAGATGGGTTGTGGCTGGAAGGGCATCCGCTGCGTAAAACAAATGCTGGATAAGTTGGCGGTTCATTCTGCTGTGGCGACCCCGGATTAATAAAGGGACTAAGCCGACAAGAAAATGAATGAATGAATGAATGAATGAATGTTGTTAGTATAATTCACAGCATATTTTACTCCTATTTATTTTAACAGTTCTCAGGCAGTCTGTTCTTGGTCTGATCTTGACTTGGAGAGGTGGAACAGCAGAAGAAAAAAACAAAAAGTGGCCAAAAATGAGGCCCACAGTGGGGTAAAAGAGGGAAGACTCAGGGTGCAGATTTGGCTTACAATGCCAGGACAGAGACTGAGCCACTGGAGGTGAAGGGCAAAGTGCAGACAGAGAGTTGAAGAGCCAGGGGGAAATCACAGGCCTGGAGTTCCAAGGTGGAGCTGATGGGTCAGAGGAATAAGAATAGAGTCTGGGGTCCTGTAGCTGGAGGCAGAAATGGGGGATCCTCACACCAAGATGAAGCAGGACACTACTGTAAATGGCTGGAGCAGATCCACACAGAAGTTAGTGAATCTTTCTTTGCATGCTTTACTTAAGCGTGTGGTCTGTGCTTGCATCTGATGCTCATTCCATGCTGCATGAAGGTGGTGGTTGGCTAGTTCTGAGCTTGGAATGGAGCTGGTGATGTCCTGGATTGTTTTTTTTAACAGTTTTGGTTTAGGATACTGTTTGGTCAAACACACAAGAAGGTAAAATAGACTTAAATATAAAAGTCTAACTAACAGGAACTGCAGAGCACGAACTACACACTGAACATAAAAAAAAAAAAACAAGAACAGACATAAAACAAAACAATGAACAAAGTGAGAGTTGAAATATACTTGGAACTTATCAAAAAGAAACAGAAAAGATGTGCTGAAACTGTCACGATGTATAAAGAAAAAGAAAACAACAAGGTGAATGCAAGTCCAAATGCAAGTGTTTAATGACCAAAGGCCATAAATCAAAAGGGTGCAAGAGTCCAAACAAAATAACAATGATAAGTGTGGTAGCACGGTGTAAATAACGTTCCAGATATGTACGGCAGAGAAGCTTCCACGAGAGTCCTGACAAAACACAGACAGACCATGAACAAACAATAACGTACTGACAACCAAGTAAAGCACTGGCGCTCAGATATAGGTGCAATAGAATAAGGACCAGCTGGCTGCTGATTAGAACAGCTGATCGGCATACGTAATCACCACGTGATCACAACACGCGCAAAAAAGTCACACGGAGAACGAATGACACAACCACATGATGACAACAAACACCACAGAAACAGCGGACAGCTCCGCAACCGTGAAAGAAATCAAATCAACAATCAAGGAAACTAACAAGGAGCAAAACAAACTTTGGTTCATACACAGAGTTGTGTTAAATGCTGTTGAAATGCTTTTCATTGCACTATTGTGCTCACACAGTACAAGTTTATCATGACTATCGCAGTTACATTTGTGGGATGAATTTCTACCAAACATCCAACAGAGATCAACATCTCAAATTATGCAAGAGAAATAGAAAAAAAACAACCACATAAAAGTCATGGCAAAACGCAAGACCAGCTATTCAATTATTTATTGGGGGATTACTCTGAACGCTTTAAATATTGATGCTGACTGGAATGCATGTTGGATATTTAACTAATAACAGGCAATACATCTAAAACCTTGATTTGCTTTGGGCAGCTACATTAAAAGGCAGCCATCAATCAAAAGAGCATGAGAGTCAGAAAAATCAGCCTGGCATTTAGCAGCAGAGAGCTGCTGGCGACCGCTGCCTGCTGTAGAGAAGGGGTCCGCCGCGCTCCCTGCCTTCTTCAACAAATGTCCCCCTCGGCAGCAACGCTGAAGAATGACACAGCTAGACCCCATGAGGCATGTTGGCTATTCTCAAATGAGGCATGCAAACCATCTCCCTCCGGAATGAGCCAGCATGTCTTTGTGGGAAATCTGCAACTGACGATCTGCTGTTTCACACTGCAGTTCACCCCGACACTGGCAGGGATCCTGGAGGAGGAAATCACTTTATACCGCTAAACCTAGAGCGGACAGCCAGAGGAGTGCAAAGATCTGCATAAATAAAAGTGAATTTATCCTGGATGGCCATCATTTTCCTTACTTCTCTGATATCAAAAAAAATACCAACAGCCACAGTTGTTTTCAAAAACACATTGCAGCTCCACTTGTACAATACAATACCACAAGCTCACTAGGATGAGAGTAATATTTGGTAATAAGTCAATGCCCACATGCCCAGCATCAAGTGGTGTAATAAACTCAGATTTAATGCAGGTGGCATTATATATGGCATTATATATGTTGCATTAAAAACTGGAAAAATGAAAAAGGGTCTTGATGAGAAGGCGTGAAAATGAGCTGCAAACTAGACAACAAATAAACATGAAAAACGGTTGCAGGATTGGCTGTAAACATCTCGCTATATCAAGTACTTTTGGTTATCACTACATTAGGGACTGAAATGCAGCTATCTGCTAAATCTAAATACTCTGACAGTAAATCATTTCAGATGCCTTCAGTTCAGACATTGAAAAATAGCCCTCTCATATCAGCTGCAAAGGACATTGATTCCCTCATGACTACTGCAGGCTGGTGCTTACTGACTGACAACTCTGAAACAGGAGCTGCAGGTTGCATATCAAACAGCCCATAATTTGACAGGTCAAGATCAGTGAGCAATGTCTAAAACATGGGTTCCCTGACTTAAAAACCATACAGCTGGAACAAGTTGCAAACGCCATCTGCATTTAGCGGGAAGCAAGCATATGATTATCAATATGGCCCTCTAACAAAATAACAAGAAAAGAAACCAATTATTTTTTTTTCTTTTAACAAAACTATAGCTAGCTAGCTAGATAAACAGACAGGCGGATATAATTCTAACCAGTTGCTAGCATGATGTAAAATGTTGTAGCATGATGCAGCATGTGCTAGATGAGCTGTTACACTTTGCTAGTGACAAAAAAGACAAAAAGACGGATAAATAGACTGTTCCACTTTGCTAGTAACAGACAGACAGATTTTTAACCAGTTTCAAGCATAACGTAACGTTGTTAGCATGTGCTAGGCTAGCTGTTACATTTTGCTAGTGACAGACAGACAGGTTTTACCAAGTAGCAAGCATAATGTAACACTGTTAGCACGTGTTAGGCTAGCTGTTACACCCTGGTAGTGACAAAGTCTCTCTTCTCTCTCTCTCTCTGTGGCCCTTTGACCTGCTGGCATGACTTTTCCTCTTCTATTGGCTGTTCCAGCTTCACTTCTAGATACTGTCACGACCATGTCTGCAGAACGTTTTTTCTCTACCGCATCTTTAAACTGTGATTGCTGCTGCTGTTTATCAGTGTCACTCATTGTTGAACAGCGCAGAGAGTTAGAGCCAATCGCAGTCCTTTCTGTTGAGTGCGTGACCAATCAGAGGGGTGTAAGAACTCGACAAGGCTCATAAAGCAGGCAGGATAATTACATTTGTTTATTTGCTATAAATGCTCATGTTGTTTTCTGCATTTACTTGAGTTTTTAAAGGTACAGTTTATATATCTGACTGCTTGTATTAAAGGACAAAATTGTATTACAAATAATCTATAAATATATTTAAACATTTTAATACAATAATTCTTGTGTTGTGAAGTAAATCGTCAATGCACCGTGATGCACCAAGATATCGAATTGAACCGAACTGATGGCATGATAATCATAACCGAACTGAACCGTGAGACCAGTGTAGATTCACACCAATAGCTAGCATAATGTAATGCTGTTAGCATTTGCTAGGCTAGCTGTTACACTTTGGTAATGACAGAGAGACTGACAGATTTTTACCAGTAGCTAGCACAATGTAATGTTGTTGGCATTTGCTGGGCTAGCTGTACCACTTTGCTAGTAACAGACAGACAGATGATTTTTAACCAGTTGCTAGCATAATGTAACATTGTTAGCATTTGCTAGGCTAGCTGTTACACTTTGGTAGTGACAGACAGGCAGACAGATTTTTAAGTAAAATAATTTTATGTTGTTGGCATGTCCTAAGCAAGCTGCTCCACTTTGATAGTAACATACACAGACAGACATATCTTTGACCAGTTGCTAGCATAACGTAACATGTTGTTAGCATGTGGTAGTCTAGCTGTTCCACTTTGCTAGTGACAGACAGACATATTGTTAAGTTGATAGTATAATGTAATGTTGTTAGCATGTTCTAGGCTAACGGTTACAGTTTGTGACAGACAGACAGACAGATTTTTAACCAGTTGCTAGCATAATGTAACATGTTTTTTAACACGTGCTAGGCGGACGGACGGACGGACGGACGGACGGACGGACATACGGACAGACAGACAGACAGACAGACAGACAGACAGATAGATGGATAGATGGATAGATAGACAGACAGGCAGATTGACAGACTGATAGACAGACAGACAGACGAAGATAGATAGATAGATAGATAGATAGATAGATAGATAGATAGATAGATAAAGTAGATAGATAGATAGATTAGACAGATAGCTATAAATACAAGTGACTGCTCTGTAGTGTAAAAAATGTAAATGTGCCTTTAAATCATGGTCATAAAAGAGCCAGAGCTCAGCTGGAGTCTGTACCAATTAGCTGCCTTTCCTGATGATATTGATCATAATACGAGCTCCCCATGAATCCTGTGGAGCTGTGCGAGTATAATGTATCACAGAGCAGAACCACACTCCCTGCCTAAGGAGAGTGGAAATACAGAGCGGAATAAAAATATGCTGCGGTTAAAGCCTGTGGACCCCCCCAAAGAGCAATAACACGTATCTCTTTGATACATTCAGAGAAGTCTTATTTATACAGATGAATGAAGAGTCAAGAGCAGCCACACTTGAATCAGCCCAGAGGTCCACATGAGGCGAGATCTGCTCAACAACAGTAGCTGAGAAAACTGCAATAGGGGGCAGAGGGAGAGAGAGAGACAGAGAGAGACAGAGAGAGAGAGATGCTAACCAATAAACTCTTGGAGTAGCAGCAGACATGGATGGAGATGTTTGTAAAGACGTTTGTATATAAATGCTAGGGAAGTGAGAGCTAGGCTAAGGAATGCGAGTTTGCATACTACATAGCTGTGAACAGATAGTGAACAGCAATGGAAGAGACTTCATGTTGTGCCCATGTATGGTATAATACCACCTTAAAAACGTTTACAAGAGCCCAGTCATTTTGGAAAATGATCATCTTCAATGCCGCGTTCCTAAACCATGTAGCTCGAAATGGTGCCATGAGATGGTATAAGTGGATTGAAGCTGCTATTCCTCCGCTCAAGAACAGCAGGTCAGAGATTGTGAATAATTAATCACAGTGAAGTGCAAGCCAGACCGAAGCCAAGTAAAAACACACAGTACAGTGTATTTGTCCAGAATACACTGTAGTTACAAGGGCCTCAGTGATACGCTGAATATTCACTAGGGGCGTGGGATAGAGAGCAAAAACAAAACAAAATAATCAAAACAAAACAGTTGCTGATCATTGCAATAAGATATTGTGCTCAGTGATTGTTTTTGTTGTGCTTGTATCATCAGTTTCAGTGATACATTATCGATTATGAGTTGATATTTATCCACCAAATTGTTTGCTAGGCCATTTTTACCTTTATAAATGCAATTTGACTTTTTTGATGCATACATCATTTAACCTGATTTTTTATGTCAAATATTCTTATTCTTAATTTGTAAAAAATAATAAGAATAAATGAAACAAAAGCTATCTTTTCAGTGCATGCGTGGTACAAAAGCTGATCCCTAAGTGGTGTTTAGATTTATTCAGGCTTTCACTTTTTAATGCAATTAAAAATGAATAAATACTACAGTTTGTTTTTAATGTGACCATAAACCACATTAATTTATTGAGTTAAATATGAAAGTACATTTTAAGTTATGAAAGTAAAACTTCAATTGCAGGTGTTGCAGTCCCAATCTTCTTTGGAATTAGGCTGATTTTACAATTCTGCTAGAGTTAGAGTTGAGTTTTACCATTTTTAATCCATTCAGCCAATCTCCAGGTCTGGCGGAAACATTTTGCTCAGTATAGATCATAAACCATTAGCGTCTACATCAAAATTTTCAAAAAGAGTCTTGATAATTTTTCCTATTTAGAGCTTGACTCTTCTGTAGTTACATTGTGCAATAAGACTGGAGGAAAATGAAAAGATGCTATTTTCTAGGTCGATATAGCTAGGAGGCAGCACAGTGGCAGAGTGGGTAGTGC
Source organism: Danio albolineatus (assembly GCA_903798035.1). NCBI lineage: Eukaryota > Metazoa > Chordata > Actinopteri > Cypriniformes > Danionidae > Danio > Danio albolineatus. The sequence continues at coordinate 2,056,978 of CAIGQQ010038942.1, read as the reverse complement.
TGTCGCACCTCATTTCTGTGTGGAGATTGCATGTTCTCCTTGTGTTCCCGTGAGTTTCTCCAGTATCCAGTCCAAAGACGTGCTATAGGTGAATTGGGTAATCTAAATTGTCTGTAGTGTATGTGTGTGAATGTGTGTATGGGTGTTTCCAGGGATAGGCGGCAGCTGGAAGGGCATCCGCTGTGTAGAACATAAGCTGGATAAGTTGGCTGTTCATTCTACTGTGGTGACCCCAGATTAATAAAGGGACTAAGCCGAAAAAGAAAATGAATGAGTGAATGATATGGCTAGTAACTATATTCTCAATCAGGTGTAATAATCAAAAAACTTTGCGGCCACACCAAGGCTGCAGCAGGCACAGTGATATCATGCATGTTCCTAGAAAACAGCAGCAAGTTAATGAGTGATGCTGTTAACATTTGCTCAAAACTTTGAGAAATTTAGGAAGAAATCAATGTTCACTTTTCATAAAGGGGTAACTGAATTGTTCAATTAAACGACCTGTTTAAAAGCCCAGATGTCAGCAATTACAGTCAACATAAGTAACATAATTACATATGATGCACAGAGCAAGCTCATGAAATGTTGCCACGTCCACTTATTTTAAGCAGTGCATTTTGTTAAATCTTGTGCTTAAGAGGTCCAGTTTATGGAGTTAATTAAATAGGCAGATGCAGGTTGTGATACTTTCCCATGCTTCTTTTTTATTATTTGTATTGTTTTACATTTAAGTTTAATATGGGCTTGTTCGAATTTACAGAAAAGATCAGGTAACACTAATGAGTCAAGATGTACCCATTGACTACGGTGTGTACAGTATGTAGCCCATATATTAGCGCTATGGATTTTAAAAGGAGACACACTTTCTCTCTGATTACAGCATGAGCTGTGTGTAATGGAGGAGGGATTGATTAGAGGCTTGACTGAATGGAGTACTCGAGTGTCATATTCACAAACGTATGACTCCACACAACTTGCTGAGGCAGCAATGTACAGGAATGGTGTGTAGTTTGCGGAGGGTTTTGGATACTGTTAAGATGTTGGAGGCAACAGCTGCTCCCTCTGTTTGATTAATGAGGTAAAACTCGAGGCAGACAGTACTGTCTCTTCTCTCTACCTCCAATCAAAATACAACCTGAGCCAATGCCCACCGAACATAGCGGGTCATAATAACATCATACAGGCATGGCTTCTCACCTTAGCAAGGAAAGGAGAGATCAGCAAAAATCTAAATGCTGCATACCGCATATGATTTCTTACTAAGCAGCCCTAGGAATCAATGACAGAAATCAAAGCAACGAAAACGGAGCGAGAGCAGTCGAGAAATATCTCTGTGCATATGTGGCAGAAATGACCCGCTGTGACGCCCTGATTCAAGGCCTTCATCTGTATTCTTCGAGTCTCCGCCAGGCAGGATGGGGAGAGGAGGCAAAAAAGCTCCCAGAATTCCCCGCGGCCGGACTGATTAGAATAAAAGACCCACAGTACTGGCAGAACGAGCTCCTGGGAGCCAGGACACATTAACAGCACTAAAAGCCGTTTCATTCCAGCTCATTGCATGGCTCACAGATCAAGGCTCCATAGTCTTTCTGACATAAAACCGCCATCAGCATTTCTCTCCTCCCAATGCCAGTCTATAAACCGCTAGGCAAACTCCATAATTTGCTCTTGGGCGGCGATCTCACAAACGGGCGCCCGAGACGTTCGACGTAAACACAGCAAATGAAATTTGATAGGAAAATAGTGTAGGAGACTGGAGCATCCCCGCGGCCCACTTCATTTGAAACATGCGCCTATAGCAGGATACACCCGCGCATATATATCTGACCAAATCTGACTTAAAATAAGATGAAGGAGGTGATTTTCGAAACTCCACAGAGAACTGATTCGAGAAACTCGGGGAGAAAAAAAAAGTGCCTGTATAAACAGCAACTGGTGTGTTTACTGATAAACACAGCACATCATTTTGAATTATAATGGAGAGAGAACAAAAATGAGATGTTCGCTGTCTGTCAGATGACCCTCTAGTGTTTTCGTTTCGCGGGAATGAAAATCCATCTATCTTTCCTTCGAATATCTTTGAAATTAAACAGACGCTTCAATGGTATTGTTGTACTTCTCAACTTTTGCATTGCAACTGATAAACGATGCAGTGCAAAAGAAACGATCGCTGTGGATGTGTAGGTTTAAGTGACTCATGCGCACCAGCTGAGATGTTCAGCGTCTCCATCCAGCTGGCAGAACGCAGCATCACACAGCCATTCCTTCGCATTGTGATGCTGACTAACCAATGAGATGAAAAAGCCCTGAAACTAATTGGCCACTCTGACGGCACTGTGGGAATGTGTTTGAAGTTTTCACACTGGTACTTTCACACTCTTGCTGACTCAGTCGAGCGCTCTGCTTCTGGCCCACAGGATGCATCAGGCCCGCTCCCTGGTTAATACTGCAGCAGTGGGAGGCAGACTAGCAAACATACATCATTTTAAACCTTTAACTACAAATCTGGGCAATACCGCTTGTTTTGTTTAATAAGACGTCACTTAAGAAGGGAAGAGTATTGTCTGATTGGCACATATAATACAAGCTGGATCACAGATCTGCTTTTATTTGATGATTATGAAAATTAATAGATCTGAAATCCATGAAACCAAAATAAAAGATTGAAATGAAACAAAAGTGTTAACGGATTTAAATCATCTCTGCAGTTTCCATGGCTGGGTAAGTCAGTGTTGTTAGCTAAAAAAATAAATCCTTTAATCAAATGTTTGTTGCTTAATGAAGTAAAGCTGAAGACAATTTTACTGAAAACAAACAAACAAACCAAAAAAAAAAAGAATATTAAATAAAAATAAACGCGTTTTAAACCAAACCAATATTAAGATGATATTGGAAAATGGCTAATTTAATGTTTCAAATAACCTTTGAGAAAATGCTATATAATTTGGGTGGAATAATGTCCATTAACATTCTAATAGATAAAAAAGTTTAGGTCGAAATGTAGTATATGTTAAATGTTTAAAAAGATCGTGGTGAAATATGGATAAAACCTAGTGATTTGAAGGACAGTAGCGAAGCATAAAGATTTAAAATGATGTTGAAAAAAATGTAGAAATAGGCTGCTACAAGTAAATATTTTCTAACATTTAAAAGTTTAGTAGCCACAAGCACCAGGCTACAATTCTGAACTACAGTTCTTATAGCTCATATAACTCATAGCTTACCTGACATGATAGGTTGGCCAGTCATGCTCATGGGGGCCATTCCAAGGTTATTCATGGCAGTAGCCCAAGCATTAGGATCTGAAATGGGCATCGCTAAAGAGTTGGAGTCCATGGCAATATTACGGAGTCCCTCTGAAATAGAAAGAGATATTGAAATGTTTATGGATTTATATTTGACAACACAAAAGTACAAATATGAAGACATTAATATTAATAAAGTAAAGTGGAACATCCATGAAACTGAGCACATTCACAATTTGTGTCACAAATAAAACCAGTTTTATGAAATATTTCATTTAGTATACTGGATAATGCATAGAACACAATAAGGGTTGAATGTACCTACTGGTATTTTTATGTAATATATAAGCAGTAAAAGTCTAAGCCGAGGACTGAAACTTGATGAATTGAAAAGTTCGAGTTGATAGGGGAGAGAAGTCCTCTCGGCTTAACACATAAAACATATTTTATTATGGTAAATTGGGAACCAAACTTCTCCTGAAAACTAAATTGTGTACTATTAACACCGCAGAGGTGCCAATGTTCTTTAGCACATCATCACTTCACAGAAAACAGGCCGTCGCTTTCATAAAACTTATCTGGCTGCCAGAGGTCTGATAAACTTCAGTATCGCCCACCAAAAGAATGAAGGCTATAAACCGAGAAATAGAGTTCAGAAAGTTCTCATATCTGAAGTGTGACTACTGGGCTTAAAGTGTGTGTGAGAAACCATGTGGCTCCTGCACGGAGTAGGCGGCAGTCATGGAGGAGATCATTTCTACAAACTATCGAGAAAATGTCATCGTGTTTAGTGGTCGGTCAGGGTATCATAATACAGAGTTAATGAAAAACAGCAGTGATAATGACTTTTTAGCTTCTCGGGGGGGATATCAAAAGAGGGCTTTGGTCAAAACATCTAAAAAGCACAATTATTTAGAACAGAAAACAAATGACCTGTGTGACTTCATGCTTTGCTTCCCCATCTCAAGATAAATTACTTCTCAAGGGTTTACGGTACCTTTTAACAGTTAAATAACGTCACGTCATGTCTAAATTAGCATAATTATACGTCAACAACTGAGATCCTGCTCTTAGCTGTGCACGTACTTGGACTCTGAGATGAATGGTCTCTATGGCAACATACAGCGCCACCGTAGATCCATGCGCGCCTTTGTTGTTGATAATTAATTTCAATTTTTTTCACCTCTTTACACTTTTGCAAAACACTCAAAGATAAAATAGTGCACCCAGGTAATATCAGCTATAATAAAACCACGTATTAAACAGTGGGAACAGGAACTACATACAGAGCTGACTGAAGGTCTGCAATATCATTAAAGTCTGGGTTTTTAATTTGCACTATATTGACTAAGCAACTGATCAAATGGAATTCAGCAGAAAACAGCAGAAATCATTCCTCGATGCTGTAGGAAGTCTGTCTAGTTGATCTTTTGCTGGATGCTGGAGGACACTGTTCAAAGTCCATCTCTCAGATGTCTTCTTTTCAGCAGTCTTCCTCTCATTCATCCAAACAGACTGCAGGGGTCCAAGGTTTCAAGTGAAAACAGTTGTTTAATCATCTGTATCAGTGGCAGTGGTGTGAGTGGACTGAAGAGACAGGCAATTTCCCTCCTTGTTGAAAGAAGTCTTCGTTCCAAATCCACACCGGATTTTCCATTTTCCGCTCCTCAATCACTCTACACTCAATGGCTAAAGAAACTTTGCTCTCAAACTTTGTACACCATCATTCAAAAGTTAGGGATAAGTACGATTTTTCAAATGTTCATGAAAGCAATTTTAAAATACCATCAGGTATTTTAAATATACCCACGAAAAGGTAATATTTCAATAATTTAACAACATTTTTACATGTTTACTGTTCTCTGATGGTGACATGAAATTTAGGTAAACTAAAAATTGTACATTATTTACATTAAAGCTTCATGTATTTCTAGTTTATTCTCTCCAAAACACTACTTCTACTAAAAAAAACAAAAAAACAAAACAAAACAAAAATTCATTCATTCATTTTCCTTTCGGCTTAGTCCCTTTATTAATCCGGGGTCGCCACAGCGGAATGAACCGCCAACTTATCCAGCATTTGTTTTACGCAGCGGATGCCCTTCCAGCCACAACCCATCTCTGGGAAACACATCCATACATTCTCATTCACACACATACACTACGGAAAATTTAGCTTACCCAATTCACCTGTACCGCATGTCTTTGGACTGTGGGGGAAACCGGAGCACCCGGAGGAAACCCACGCAACCACGGGCAAAACAAAAATACACACAAATTTTCTTTCTGCTCCATTTCCAGTCTGCACTGCTCAAACACCCAAAATCAGTAGCCTTAAGAACACTACAAAAGCCCTATCCAATGTAAACACTGCTATTAAAGCATCACATTATGTTAGTATTTAAGATTTCTGTGGATAATGCAATGCCTAATTTGACTGAATCTGGGTGCACTTTCTGAAATACACAAGTCTTGTATTCAAGCTGAGGATCTGAGGTTTGTTTGGTCAGGAACTGGAACTCATTAAAGGCTCTTTCACTGGCAAACCAAAAAAATGCATTCTTAAGATGGCTTGAAAGATTACTCAATAACTCAAAGATTACAGCACAGGATGTTTGCTGGACCAACTGCCTCCTCTGCCAAAGCTGAAGAGGCCGTTTATCTTGCCAGGATAGAGAGGCAAGTAAGACTGATGATTCAGCAAATTCAAAAATTAAAACCAATCGAACACAAACTCATGAAGTTTATTTATAATGAAATTATACCAAAAAGCTATGTGGAACGAGAGGCACGGTGGCTCAGTGGTTATCACTGTCGCATCACAGCAAGAAGGTCGCTGTTCGAGTCCCAGCTGGCATATGTCATTTCTGTATGGAGTTTGCATGGTCTCCCTGTGTTTGCATGGGTTTCCTCTGGAGGAGACATGCGGTGTGAGTGAATTGGATGAACTAAAATTGGCTGTAGTGGATAAATGCGTATGAATGAGTGTGTTGGGTATGTTTCCCAGTACTTTGACACAATCTACATTGTAAAAGCGCTATACAAATAAAGGTGAATACTGGGTTGAGGCTGGAAGGTCGTCAGCTGCGTATAACATTTGCTGGAATAGTTGCCGGTTCGTTCCACTGTAGCGACCCCTGACAAATAAGGGATGAAAATGAACGAATTAATGAATGAATGAACGAATGAGTTATGCAAAACAGCATTCAACTAAGATTTGATGTGGCCATATTTATTGGTTTATTATGACTGATTTGCACAACAATCGTTTGTTACAGTATGCAGTAGGATAATATTACTGACATCTAACTTTTTGAAAAATACATAGTTTTGTACATACCAAGTGAACTCTAGAAGGGATTAATTAAGTGGCAAGAGTCATTGACTTGCATTTTAGGAAAATCAACATGGTCTGACAGAATCAATTGACCGCAATTTGACGCTTTTGGAAACGCCCACTTAAAGCTCATATCAAGAACGATAACTGTAACATAAACTACTGTAAATTAGCATTCATACAAAAGCATCATGATATTCTGTACACCGCAAACACACAAGTTTTTTGTTTAACGTCACATAAATGACCAAATTTAAATGAGTAAACTCTTTAAAGCAAGATGGATTCTGATTGGCAGATAAAGTTCGGTCAAAATCTAAATAGATCGACATAATTTTTCAAGCAATATTGTTTCTTTGTACTTTATTACTATTATTATTATTATTATTATTATTATTATTATTATTATTATTATTACAGTTTTGGTTTGGAAATTTCAGAATGATTGTTAAAAATACCTTAATTGTTATCATCCCCAATGTGAGCGTGTTATAGTATGTACTCACTGTAGTAGATTGTCCTGACCCTACAAACCCACTTTGAGAGGAAGTGACTTCCAGGGGGACTGTTTCATCTCTTTAGGTTTAAATGTCCTTTGGGTCGCTAAGTCACCTTTGTGAAACTTCTGAGAGAAGGAGCAATTAGAAAAAAAAAACAAAAAAAACACAGGCTGTCTGAAAGTCACAGGGGATGGATGGGGAACGTGTCCCCCACAGGCCTGCTTTTTTTATCATCTACAGCTCTGTCATGCACGCACACGCACACAAGCACACACACGCGCACAGCACTGTGTGGTCACAAAACTTTCTCAATAAAGCTGTCCATGGCTCACTGCCCAAAGCTTCCTCAGAAGGCCAAGAAAACTCGGAGAAATTTATTTTACGATCTACAAGGTCTTAACCGCTAGACGGACAATTACTGGCAACTGGGACAACTTTAACAGGAAGCTGAGGGTCATGAAGAAATTCATGGAAGGTTTACATACACATACATAGGACAACCACATCTATTCTTTTAAATTTTGTTTTCCATAAAAGAATAGCTAACTTAGAAATGAAAAAAATATATATACTTCATTAGTATACATGTAAGGCTGTTATCATATATACACTTATCTTATTATTCACTCATGATTTTCTTCTATGAAGCAACATGCATGAATCCTAAAAGGCAGCGGGGTCCAAAACAACATTGCTCAGACAAATATATAGCTCAAGCATCAAGCACATGGTCATGTAGCTTTCATGATTTACAGTTTTGTTTCTGCTTATTTACGGTTGTGGATTGCATTATGGGATGTTGATCTCTGCTCTGTCCACTTTTGATGTAAAAAATAAAAATAAAAATAAAAATAATAATCAACTCTATAGTTTAGCAAAGTGACGTTTGAACAAATGAACATGACACTTTTACTGACATTTTAGTTGGTTGAAATAATATAATGCACCAGAAATAATATGGGAAATAAATCTGTACAATAACAGAAAAATGACTGGCGGTTTATTACAAGGTTATTGTAGTGTAATATACGACACCAATCCAGACAACATATTAAATATAAAATTATTATATCACATATTAAATAAGTAAAAATGTTCAGAGAAGCCATTTTTTAAAAACTTTTCAACATCAAAAGTTCTTGCAAGAAATATCAAGCTTTCACAATGAAATTAAAAAGCATAAAAATAATAATAATATTAATAATAAAACACGGGAATCACAAAATACAAAAAAATGTTCATTTATGGATATTGTTTACAGTGTATGTGACTGTTAAGAGACAGGGTTTTAGGCTATATGTCTAAATATCAAACAGCTGTGTATTATATTATAATAAATATAATACATTATACATATATAATATATTATATTATAATAAATATAATACAACTTCTAAATATAATACAACTTCTACAGCTGTGTGGTTGAGAGAATCCTGACCAACTGTATTACTGTGTGGTATGGCAACACTACTGTAAAGGACCGCAAACGTCTGCAGAGAGTGGTGAGGACCACAGAGAAGATCATCAGGTCCTGCCTTTTCTGCAGACTACCTACCATCACAGAGTCCACAGGAGAGCTGCCTCCATCCTGAAAGACCTTACGCACCCACAACACAGAATATTCACACTCCTACCCTCAGGGCGGAGGTACTGTATAGGAGTGTGAGATGCAGGACTGCCAGACTCAAGAACTCTTTTTTTGTCCCCATCAGCTATCAGACTACTAAACTGTTAACCAGTGGACATAAACAGTTTCATTCATTCTTTTTGCTCAGTAGCACATCATATTCTTCATCCCAGTTTGCACTATTAATGCATACAGTTGCACTCAATCTGCTTCAGCCATTATACTGTTGTTTGCACATAAGCCAATTGCACTAGGCACTTTTTGTATATTAAGCACAACTTTAAACAACTACTATACATTGTTTACATCTGTTAACATTACTCCACAATCAGTATTTTTTTTGTATGTTATATTATCAGTATTTTATATTATTTATACTTCATATAGTATTATTTCAGAGTTATACTCCGTCACTTCTGTGTATATATGTATATATGTGTATGTCGTTTATGATGTGTATATTATGTTTATGACTTCACTGTGGACGGCAAAGTAATAATTGCATTGGGTCCCACTTTATATTAAGTGGCCTTAACTAATATTTACTTACACCGAAATTAATAATTTATTACAATGTACTTTTTGTGTAAATACACGTTTTTACATTGTACACAGCAAAAATTCCAGTGTTAAATATACAGTGTGATTTTCAGTGTGTTGTTCAGTGTTAAAACCGGAGTACATTTTATTCCATGAGCGTGAAAGAGCGTATAGTTAAGAGTGTTTTTTTTTTTGGTGTTAAAATTTTAACCCAATATGCAGTGTATTTCCCACTTGTGATAAACTTGGGAAGTCTTGTTGCATTTTAAAATGCAAAGAGTTGAATGTATTTGTCACACACAACAACTGATAATATAGGTAAAAAAGGTAATATAGTAACACTTTGAAGGGTAACACACACTCCAGTTCGATGTAAGAATAAACTATTACTGTGAAAAAATTAACTCTGTAAGTTATGTACAAATTTCACACTTTAGAAAGTGTCATTTTAACTCCAAAATGGAGGGAGTCATATGTACACCCAAGGAGTGTTAAGTTAAGCTCAAATTGAGTTAAATGTACACTGATTTTTTTGCTGTGTACTTATGCTTGATTAAACAACTGTAATTACTTCTGTAATTCATTTTTTAATTACATTTGTAATTACACTGTTGACCATCCCTTACACCTTAACCCACCCTTAAACCTACCCATACCACCAAACCACCTCCTAACCTTACCCATATCCGACCTCAAGAGCACCACAAGTGTTCTTAAATACATTATAAACACAATAAGTACATTGTATTTATTTTTTGATGCAAGTACATAGTAGTTAAGGCCACTTAATATAAAGTGTGGGACCTTGCATTGTACAGGGAAACGCGTTTCCTTACTGTGCACATGACAATAAACAAACTGAAATTGAAATTGATATTAGTAATATGGCAACACCACAGAGATAAGTCTGCGCTGTTTGTTTTGTTTTGCTTTGCTTCATTACATTTTTTTCTTTTCATTCTATTGTTGACCGTTAAGCATTAAGCGACAGAATTTGAATGTTATTTTTCAAACGGCAGCAGCTGTCATGATAGTAACTGAGAAGCCTGCCTTGTGCTCTTGTGATGATGTTTTACTGGAACACAAGTGAAGTACACCTGCTAGCCTACAATGTATATGCAAAAAAAGTATATGCTGAAGATGATATAGCTTACATTTCTGTAAAAAATATATATTTCAATAAAATGTGTTTCTAGTGCTTTAGTTGATGTGACCTATAGGTCATTTTGCAAATGTAAACACAAATCAGCCAAAACAAATCAGTGTTCAGGCATAAATTCATTGTGCACTCAAAATGTATATAAAAAATCGACATATAAGTGTCAAGCTTCAAATAACCTTTAGTTAAAATTTCAAAAAAGTTGCTTCTACACTCTCAGAAAAACAAGAGTACAAAAGCTATGACTGAGGTGGTAGATTTTCAATAGGTACTCATTAATAGAAGTCTTCAACCCTGCTCCTGGGGTCCAGCTAAACATCCAGCTAAATGTATTTCCATAACACATGCCTGTGTACTTTCAAACGATCCTGAAAAGCTTGATAAGCTCCTTCAGGTGTTTTCTATCAGGGTCAGAGCTGAAATCTGCATAGTGGAACTTATGAGCGAGGTTGAAGACCTTTGTCACAAAAGATCTATAACTGATCTAACACAGTTACTGTAGTCATTTTGTGTGTAAGTATACTGTCCTGTTGTGAATGTTGGCATATGTGTAATGTAATATCTGACATTGTGAACTGTCAAGTCACTGTGCATCATTACGAGACAAGGACTGTCTAAACAGCTCTTAATTAGACGTTTACTGTGATATTTTGATTTGATCTACGCTGCATAATTTAGCACAAAGCAATTGTTAAACTGCCAGAGACTGTGTTTATCAACACAAAATAAAAAGAAATATGTTCTAAAATACAAACGCGTCTGCATCTTTCTCATTTAAAAGCAAAGCGCACGTTGCTTTTTCACTTTATAAGCAAGACTGAACCCTCTCTGGAGAGATTTTTCAAACCCGGAGAAGGTGGGCGAGCATTAGAATGAAGTCTTTGGGGAGACGCCACAAATGCAAACCTCATTATGCCAAACCATCACGATTTCAATCAGCTTCTTGGATCACCTTGAAAAGACAAGTTAAGCCGGCTAACAACAAATGATTGTTGCTTTAAACTCAAGTGTCATATGCCAAGCAGAAAACACCTCCGTTTGATCCCACAGATCACTTTTACAGGGTTCAGGCCGTGTAGATTGGAGACAGCCAGTCCTCAAGGAGATTTCTTCAAAAACCGCTAGATATCAGGTGTTCCAGATTTAGACATCAAACACGCCGAGAGCCCTTCTGTGAGACGGTATGATGGCTATCAAGCGATAAACGTTACTTTCTTGTGGAAAAAACACTTCACTGAGAGTGCTCACGAGTCTCAAGGGCCTTATTGAATGCAATTCTCATTCATACATCTATGGATTACCCATGTCTTAATGAAGGTTGGAGGAAGTACGATCACTTGAGTAATTACACTTTCAACACTTTCGATTTTAGCTATTGAATGCAGTCGAACGAGTGCTTAATGTTTGAGCTTTTCATTTGATTTAAGTGATTTGTCGTAGAGTACTTGAGGGTTCAGGGTCGGAAATCAGTTTCTGGCTGCTGATTAGTCAATAAGTACTCCGGTTGAGGTAAACACACACAAATGCAGCACATTTAGTGCGTCCATACACATTATATATATTTGTTTGAAAATGTCATTCTTTTTCAATTATTTCCAAAGTGCTGTTAAATGGAAAACAAAAATTCAACATGTTTTAACCTGCAGTTTTTAAGTGCAATTTAGAGGTTTAAAGGTGCTTCATGTAAGTTTTTGACTCTTCTAAAGCATAAAAAAGACCACAATATGCTTGCGGACATTTAAGAGACATGATAAGTGAACATACTTGTTATATTAAAAAAAAGTTAAAGTCAGATATTCTGCTTTGAAAATGTGCATTACGTGCCAGAACTTCTATTTTCTGACTTCAGAAACATTTTTTGTTGTGCTGGTTGAAAGTCTCTTCACATTATAAATAGTAATGAATAAAGTAAATGATCTAAATGTGTTTATATGTATTTTTATATTCTGGGTAAAGCATAAAACTAATAAATCCAATTAAAATTGGTCAGGCCGACAATTCCCAGAATTCTGATAAGTAGCCCAAACTGTCTGTAAACAAATGAGATTTGTACATCTGCGAAGCAGTTCACACAGATCTGCATTAAGGTACTGTACCTTTTACAGCATCGACAATGTAGATTTTTATTTAGTCTAACAACGAAACATAAGTAAAGAGCGCTATCCCGCCTAGCATGCTTTACTGAGGTGAAGTTGGTTTTATTCACACTGGTTCATTTTTTGAACAATGACAACCAGTGATGCGCTCCCTATATTGTTTACATGCTACTCTGAATATTCGGTCTGAAATAGCATGTAAATACGGCTTAGCAATAAGTGTAATTCCTGCACTCCGCAGGCCAAGTACTAAGCATACAGTAGTCACTTTAGGACAAAGCGCGCGAGAGAGTGAGACCAGCGATCTTTGCATGCAAGTTTTGTTTGCTACATAAGTGAAAATGTACTTTATATGATTTTTTTGTTCAGAATTGAAGTATTATAAAGTGACATGAACTAGTAGTGGACTAGTTGTTTACTGTCATCTTGCAAGTGTCATCTTGAGGCGTGGCTTTGGACAGCAGGGGTTGATATAATGTTAACCAGTTAGCATTTTGACAGATCACCAACAGATCACTGGTTCGAGCCTCGGCTGGGTCAGATGGCATTTCTGTGTGGAGTTTGCATGTTCTCCCTGCGATCGTGTGGGTTTCCTCCGGGGGCTCCGTTTCCCCCACAGTCCAAAGACATGCGGTACAGGTGAATTGGGTAAGCTAAATTGTTCGTAGTGTATGTGTGTGAATGATAATGTATGGGTGTTTCCCAGTGATGGGTTGCAGTTGAAAGGGCATCTGTAAAACATATGCTGGATAAGTTGGCGGTTCATTCCGCTGTGGCAACCCCAGATTAATAAAGGGACTAAGCCGAAAAGCAAATGAATGAATGATCAGTCTGTCATCAAACTGACTGGACTCAAATAATTTTCAGAAATACTTTCTGCTCAAAAACATCAGACAACCACCTCCAAACGTAAAATAACAGAACAATGCAAATGCAGCTATTCGACGTATTGGTGGATTAACGACTAATTTGTGCAAATTTCTATGTCATTCATACAAAAATAACTTGAAAAAAGTTGGATGCATCAAAGCTATGTGGGGAAAATTAGCTACAGTGGTTACAGACATTACATTTTATTTTTAATAACTTCCACGATTCTTAGAAAAAGACTCTTGTTGTTTTTATTTGTTAAATTTTGCAAATGAATAACTTTTTAAAACTTCGCTTCTAAGACTGGGTCTGAAAGCTCAAAAGCACAGCTCTATGTGTGTCCACTGATGTAAATGTCTGCACGTTTAACATCCACTACCATGGTTTAAATTTAAGGTTTAACAACAACCTGTAATAACATCCAAAATTAGCTACTCATACAGACAGTGACAGATTACATTTCTAACACACAGCAAATACCTAATAAATTTAGTTAAACCTAAAATATATATATATATATATATATATAATGTATACTGCTAAAAAATGTGTTCTTAATATGATTATATTACGTGCTAACTGTTTCATCAAAGCGAAAAGGCTCTCAAGGTTGTACTATTTTGTTAATAAAATCCCGTCTAAAAGGTTTGCAGGTACATCAAACCTATCCCCTTTAGCCTTGACTATATTCACAAAATAGCACAACCTCTCAAACGCTTATAATATCAAAAAAGTCCAGCAGCGTACTCCAATAATACGCATCTCAAACAGACATTTGAGTCACCAGCTGTCTAAACCAAGGATATGAGATATAACGGAGCGAGTGGTGTTAGAACTAAATCCACTTTTTCAACTGCGAGCCTTTGCCAGCCTAAATGGTGTTTAAGAGCAAAACAAGAAAGAAAAACGCATAGTGAGAATGTTTTTGTCCCCATCTGAATATAATTTCACAGAAGCAAAAGTGAGCCTGTTAAGTTAAAACAGACGTTGTTGAATCTTGGCTCAGTTTCTCAGGCTCCTGTGAGCTGTCCATAAGCAGCTTTCTGCATTAAACAGAAACGTAAAAGGAAAAAAAGCTGTTATGATGTGGTTTGCATTACTAGCGAGGTGGATTCAAATTAACTCTTGTCGTGGGTCAAACGGCGCAGACACTTTCCAGCCAGCCGCTTACAAACACGACAGCAACAAGGTCTTTTCTAACAATGCGACTAGTGCTGTGATCCGACATCTGTGTGTTTACACAAATTATTTATTTTCTCTGTCTCTCTTCTGGCTGGATTAAGGGAATAATTAGTTTTGGGTTCCAGCTCAGTGGCAGTGACATTTCCCTCGCTGCTACACATTCATCCCCCAAATGCACAATTTAGGATGGTGTGTGTCAGGACTTTGAGCTCTGGAAGGGTTTGTGTTTTGCCATTTTAGAAAGAAATAGGGTCTGACAGCACTGCTGGAGCAGCACCTCCTGAGCTCCAACACCTGAAGAGTTTAAGCAGCCATCAATAAAGTCACATAATTATCATTGAGAGATGCATTCATGTGTTAAGACCACCGCGTTACAACATGAAAAATGACTGCTGAGAAATGTATTATTCATGGCTGGAAAAGCAGTGTGTGAATATAGCGAGATACAGAAACCCTTGCGCTGTCATGCAATCCAGACAAAACAAAAGCCATTTCTGTTCTATAGAGCTGCATTACGGTTGAGCGAACTGGATTTTAACTTTGATCGGGGACTTATTGAAGTTGAAATAGCTTTACTTTATGTGTGTCAGTGATAGAGCACTTCCACATCCGTGTTTGACACTTGAAGAGGAGGATATGATTTTATTGTAGCGCTTGCTGAAGTGAGTCTTCTGGTCCGTATGCAGTGTCAGCTCACTTGGAAGATTGGGACATCTGCATGGTTAAAAATGCATGTTCGACATATGCAGATTAAGTGATTAGCAGTTGACCAGAAAAATAAAGAGAGAGAAAAAAAAAGACTGAAGATAAATAATTCAGCATCAGGGTTCAACAGTGAGAAACAAAGAGTGTAATGATTCCCGTTGAAAAGCTTGTATGTTGAAAGACCTAGGGATTTTTAACGATCTAGGTGCAAAGTCTAAAGAGCATGGCGCAAAAGGATTAAGGGTGTGTCTGAATTCACTTTTGCTATTTGAAGGGGGGGAAAATAAGCTCTGCGCCCCGGCTCATGGTCTAACAGGGTTGTGCTTATTCTCTTAATGAGTTATGAGTGTGTTTTAAACATAATGTGCATCAAATCAATCAGAGTCTAATCTCCCCTTCCCTATAAGAGTCAGTTGCATTGATATTTACAAGGCGGACTTCGTAAGCGTAACTGAACGCTTCAAGAAAACAGTTAAACAAGCCACCTGCAGCGCGAGGACAAAGAACGAGCCTCCTCCATTCGGTCTCTTTACTTTACTTCTACTCTTTACTTTACTCCTTTACTTTCGTGGATAAGGAAACAGTGTTGTACACACTCCACTGAAAACATCCATTAGCCTACATATTTAATTTAGTTTGTTGAGCTCAAAACTATTTCTGAGTTCATTTCTACTCTCCAGCAAATAAATAAATGAACAATAATAGTTATATTAAAGAGTTAATAATAAATAGTTATAATAAAGAGTTATATCCAAACATACGTCCTATTCTAATGCCCCATATGGTGATGCATACGTCTCCAAAACCAGACAGATGGACAAATCTAAATTTGTTTTATAAAAAAAAATATAAATGTGCATATAATAAATAATACTGTTATTAATAATAACATTATACTAATGCAAATTGTCGTGAATAAACTTAAAAAAGCCCCCCGACATGAAGAAGGCATGGAGGTAGTGGTTTTTATATTTATGTAGAAAATAATCATTTTTGTAATATTGTAGGGCCTCACGGTGGCGCAGTGGGTAGCACAATCACCTCACAGCAAGAAGGTCACTGGTTCGAGCCTCGACTGGGTCAGTTGGCATTTGGAGGTTGCATGTTCTCCGTGTGTTTGTGTGGGTTTCCTATGGGTGCTCCGGTTTCCTCCACAAGTCCAAAGACATGCGGTATAAGTGAATTGGGGAAGCTAAATTGGCCGTAGTGTATGGGTTGCTGCTGGAATCGCATCTGCTGCGTAAAACACATGCTGGATAAGCTGGCGGTTCATTTTGCTGTGGCGATCCCAGATTAATTAAGGGACTAAGCCGACAAGAAAATGAATGAATGAATGAATGAAACATTTTAATCTTTTAATTTTTTCCATATGTAAAGATATATGTGTTGCTGTACATCCTGTGTGTATTCAGCAATGTCGAAGAACGTGTGTTAATGTGTAAAGAGGGTTTTAAACGATGTATATGTCACTAATATAAACATGTCAGGCAGATTAAAAGTGATATACAAGATTTATGGGTTAACACACCATTATCGCATATTGGCCAAACACCTCACTCTGTGCCGCAATATTATGCCAGTCTAGATTTTTCAATTTTAGGTGGGAATTATACAAGCGTAAATCACTGACACAGAAATCAGATAAATTCAGTGTTAATGAAAGTTAACTTCATAAGCTTGCTGTTTGCTTATTGATTATTTTGTGTTATTGGATGATTTATAGAACATTAATTTTAGACACTTCGGAGATCCTTTTATCTTAAGCAGTTTATACAGTATTATCTATTGCTATACAAATTTTCCTTTATACTACATTTCAACGTCTGTTGCTGTTAATGTGACTAAGGTCAACACATAAAACATATGCCAGAGTAATTGGCGTTTCATTACGTTTTGGCGACCTCTGATAAATCGGGGAATAAAGAATGCATATAGAGATGCATATAGAATGTGGAATATGTCAAGTTGTTATAGACACAATGTGGCACAGCTCTAGGCTTGTGTCTGCAATCTTATCTATCTACAAAAATCTTATCTACAAAAAAGGAAATTTACTTACTATTTACCCACTGTCAAGTGATTCAAAATACTTACAGAATAAGACATTTTAAATTATGAATGCTGAAAACCTGTACACTATTGTATGGCTACTAGGAACTCATATGGTGATTAGTGAACTATTTCTTTAAACATGTCTCCATACACGTGGATTTACAAAACTAGAAAAGAAACTTAACACTCATGCACATGCTGACGTACACTATGGTAATTTCCATAAAATGCAGCTCACATCCCCCGGGATCCCGAGAGAGTGAAATGTGACTGAGCAAACCCTCAGCAGTAGCAGTGTGACACTGGGAGAATGACATGAAAGGAGCAGCACTTCAGCTAATGCTTAAACACAGGGGTCAGCCATCATGATAAGCTGCTTTGAATTTCATATCAGCCGCTCAAACAGACTCATCATTCTCTCTGGCTCACTGTGGAAGTCAGGTCTTGTCGCTGATTCCCACTGTGATTCCCTTGCGCTCCAAAAAGGCAGACTAGTCACTTAAACCATTTGACTTCATGGGATATTTCAGCGCAGTAAATGCTTATAAAAGTACATATACATATTGTATCGCCTTACAATTACATTTAAACGCACCTAAATGCTTTAACAAACTAGTTTCTGCATGGCTAGACTGTGGTTAGAGCTAGGCCAATCAGAGCTCAGCACTGCTTGAACGCTTGATTTGTAGTCTCTTCAAATAATTCTGCATGAATTATGTAATTACAGGTAGAGGGGAGCTCATCTCCATCTTTGAAGTAAAAGTCCATGTTGCCTAAAGACCGTATCCGTGCGAGAATGAACTTCATTTGACTAAATTAACAGCATGTCATTTGCTTTAACTGTCTGCCGTTTGATCTGGAATTGTTATGGTAAGGTCTAAAACAACCTTTTTTTTCTTTTACGTGTGCCAGTGCTTTTCAAAAGGGTTCAAAAAGAGATAAGTTCTTTCAATTTGAACATCGTTATTGGACAAGACTTAATTAAAAAGTCACTTTAATTCTTTGTGAAGTTTGTTATATTGAAGTCATTTATTGAGTCACTGTTAAATGTGCTGTATACAGTTCGTGATTTGTTATACAGTATGTACACATTGTTGTGTGTATACACACATACACACGCGCATGCTACACAGTGTCATATAAAATATGCTAATTTAACAACAACAACATTAAATAAGACAGCAATAATCATGATTTTTTACTTGTTTAATCTTACTGTATATAAGACTTTATCAAGAACATTATAGTTGTTTCGTGTTAAATTATTGTATAGTAGCTTCTGCAAACACTGTATATTCTTTTCAGTACAATTACCTGGTCATTTTATATATTGACCTTCTAAAACGTGGACTACTGGCAGCACTGGCAACTAAACAGGAAGCCGTTAGAAATATTGGTTTGGTCCTTAATTCTGAATTTAGCTTCAGAAGCCACACCATAGCCGTTATTAAATCAGCTTATTACCATTTTAAAAAAGCATAGTGAACATAGTGCAAATTAGATCCTTTTGTGCCCAAGCAAGATCTTGAAAAGCTTATTCATGTATTCATTACCACTACCGTAGATTACTGCAATGAGCTTTTCATTGGCCTCTCTAATAATCTAGCACATGGGGCCAGATTTACCAAACGTAGCAAATTTGTGAAAGAGCACAATTACAAAAGAACACAATAACAGAAGACCCCGGATGGGAACGGAAAAGTGTGCATATGATTTACCAATAATGCGCAAATTAAATAACAAAGACGTAATATCTCTTTTACATATAGTATCGACCATTGCAATAAGCACAGCACAAATGAGAGTAGTGGCAACTAAGCAGAGCTGATGCTCATAAGATGCAGGTGATCTATAGGACCAGGCAAGGCACAATATATACATATTCAACTGTATTAATGTCCAGTGATATTAGTCCAGTGACAACTGTTTGTGTTTTTGACCATTAATGAACAAGGAGAACAGATCACACAGCATCTAAAGATCCCCTCTGAAGACCCTAGTTAGTTGTTCCAAGTTGTCTTTTAATTCTTGAATGACATAAAAATATATATTTGTCAAAAAACATGTTCGGGCGACATGTTTCTCTGCCATTCCCATTAAAATACAAGCAATTCCAAGGATTCTCTGTTTTCTGTGATGCCTCTTCCTGACAACAACAACTGCAGCCATTTAATAATTCCTTACATTTATGTAGAGCTTTTCTGGCCACTCAAAGCAATATTGAGAGAAGACAGAGTGATTAATTGAAAAAATTATGATATGGTGATGGTTAGGAGGCCATGACAGACAGGCCATTGGGCAAATTTGGCCAGGATACTCTTTTTTGAAAGACACCCTGGAGTTTTTAATGACCACAGAAAGTCAGGACCTCGGTTTAACCTCACATCCGAACGACGATGCTCACTGAGCAGAATAGAGTCCCCATCAATATAACGGGGCATTAGGAGCCATACAGGCTACTGGTTGAGCACCCCCTGCTGGTCTCACTAACACCACTTCCGACAGCAACCTAGCTTTCCCATGTGGTCTTCCACCCAGGTATTGACCAGTCTCAGCCCTGCTTAGCTTCAGTGGGTGACCACGTTAAGAGTTGCAGAGAGCTTTTTTTTAATCATTACCCACAATTTCATTCATTCATTCATTTATTTTCTTTTCGGCTTAGTCCCTTTATTAATCTGGGGTCGCCACAGCGGGATGAAGCGCCAACTTATCCAGCACATGTTTTACACTACAGACAATTTAGCCTACCCAATTCGCCTATACCACATGTCTTTGGACTTGTGGGGGAAACCGGAGCACCCGGAGGAAACCCACGCAACCACACACAAAAAAATCCGGGGTTATTTTCAGAGTCTTGGGTAGGTTTTGGGTTGTGCTATGTAACCCAAACTTGGGTTATTTTCTGGGTAATATTTCTAAGACTTGAATCAATGCAACCCTAGCACCACATAGGCAAATCAACCCAGCTCCTTGGGTCAAATCAACTCTCAGCAGGGGCTGACTGCGATGCCACAAAAATATATTACTATTATAAATGTTTACGGGCAACCCATAAATATGAAACGACTTGTTTTGAATGCAATTCATAATTTGTATTTAGTTTTGTATGATCTCTGAGGTAAAGTGCATTTACAAAACGTAATGTGTTGAACAAATGTAATGGAAGAAAAAATGAATAAAGCTATGACAATATTCACCTGTTTGTTTTTTATGTGGTCAATGATTTTAAAAGAAAGCTAAAAATTACATTTGAAAACATAACCTATTAATTAAGTCAAACTAACCTGTTATTTAATTAAAAATAACCAATTATTGGGTAGAAAAAACAACCCATTTTTGGGGTTAAAATAATAACCCAATTACTTGGGTTAATTTAACCCCTGATGTGTTCTGTCCTATATTTACCCAGCAATAGGGTTAAAAACAACCCAGTTTGGGTAGTTTTTAACACTGTGTTTTTTAGAGTGTACGGGGACAACATGCAAACTCCACACCGAAATGCCAACTGACCCAGCCGAGGCTCAAACCATCAACCTTCTTGCTGTGAGGCGAACGTGATGCATTGCATGATGCATTTAAATACCCTCCTACCATTGCATCTGACTGGGAAACACCAACAAATGCATATTCAGTACAGCCAGGTGCAAAAATAGCTCTGTCTTTGCTTTTTCAGTGCTATTCCTCTCTCTGTGTATTAAGTAAAAAAGCAACAGTACATTTTTAAAAGACAGTTTGCACTGGCACAAGCTGTGAGTAAATCTGGCCCACGGTCTACACTGGTCTCCAGTTTCATTCAGAATCAATTTTAAGTTAAGTAAAATCCTTAAATGGATCAAATACATGACAGATCCTGTATGCTGGTAAAATATAAAACAAACAGAGCCCTCAGAAGGCAAGAATTAAGCCAGTCAATGAAACCTATTTAAGAACTCTTTTGTGCTTAGTAACTCTGCAGACTCTTTTCATGCTCAAACAAAACATTACACACTAACTAAAGCTGAATGAGTAAAACTTATCATTTCAAAATATTTCAGACAAAAACATATCTTTTTGTAAAATGTAGAACACAAAACGATGCTATTGTGTTTTTATATTAAAGTTCTAGATCTCACTGCTACCCTTTTTTCATCTGAAGCTCTGATATTTAAAAGCTTTCCCTCTGCCACAGCTCTGATTTTCAGCTCGTCCCTGTGCTGTCTCTTTCAGGTCTCACTGGGCTTTTTCAACACTTGCATCTTGCTTTCAGGCTTCACTCTGAGTTGAATCAGGGAGGTTGGGGTCTGTTAAAGGTGCTTGGGTTTACTGCTTTTTTCCCTCCAGCATGCCCAGGGGATGTGCCTTTGTTCCTGCACAGAGATGTCTGACATACGCACACAGAGAAAGTCCATTGCCCTGACATGAAACAGCATTTGCAACCCATTTTACTTCTGTAAAGGGATGTGTTTTAGAGAAAAGCAGAATATTGGAAGGAACAGTGAAGTAGGTTGGGGCATCGAAGTTGACTTCCATGGCACAAATGCAGTCTTAAAAATGCATGAAAGCCTCTGAATCTGAACCCACTAGTCATACCCTGCATTTATCCTTAATGTGTCTGCATTCAAAACCAATGCCAGATGTCAGAGTCTTGTGAATGCAGATGTGCATGAGTTCATCGGCGGAAAGGAAAAACATGTTTTTTTCTTTTATGGTGTTGAATTAGCAGTGGCAGATGATGATGTTAACGCTTCGTTAATGAACAAATGAGTGGGGCGGGTAAAGAGTTAAGAGTTTACTGATAAATTGTCATGCTGTTTGCTTACTCACCAGAGGTGCTCATCTTTCACCAGTCTTCCCCCTATTAACTTTAATTAATCACAACAACTTAATTAACAGAGCTTAATTATTATAGAGGAGCAGACCGAGCTGTTTGAAATGGAACGCTTCTATAGAGAAACATGAATTCCCAAACGCATTACATTCACTAAAAAAGGATGTTGGTCTTGATTATCATTGGTCATTCTGTAAAAATTGTTGCATCAATTGTACACCTCGCATTAACTTCCTAGGGCTTAGTAGCCACATACGTGGACGACACATTTTAGCTCTTATGTCCACAATTGTATACTTTGAATGTTATATTTTGTTACAGACATAGAGTGTCATCCTGCAACTGTTTTGTATCACCAAACACTATTTTTAACTGTCCAAAATGGGCAAAAAACTGTCCAAAATGATGTCAAAACATGTTCAAAAAATATGTGCGTCTGTAGACATGGGCTGGTATAAGATTCTGACGGTGTGATAACCTTGGATAAAAATATCACGGTTTCACAGTGTGACGGTATTGAGTTTGCTGCTGTAAAATATATTCTTTTTAAAGTCTGGGTAAAAAACAAAACCTTTTTCCCCTTTGAACACAATATATTTTATTTTGATATACAAGGGAGAAAAAGAAAAAAAAAAGGAAAAACTAATAATAATAATAAAAAACATGAAATAAACTTGAGGGTAAGACATTTAAGAATCAATTGCAGTGTAAAAATTAAAGTCATTACAAAATTAAATGGTCATTTGCTTTCTTATTTTCAGATAATGAAATTAAATTCAAATAATGACTAAATTATTGCAAAATAAAACAGAACAAAATGGTTTGGTATTAGTAAATTTGCATTTGTGGATATGAACATTTAGAAACATTTCAAGTGTTTTGGAGCAGTAAACATGTCAGGCTAAATTATGAAAATGAATCATTGACTTCTGCTTACTTCATTAGTTTCAAAAACACAGATTTCTTTACAATTTAAAATGGCTACTTTGGATATGATGGAGATAATGTTGTCTTAAAAAAAAAAAAAAAAAAAAAAGACAAAAAAAAATCTCACACATACCTTATATATTGAACGGTATAGCAGAATTTTTTTACGGTTGACTTTTCCAAACCGCGGTATACCTTGAAAACGGTTATCTTCCCATGCTTATGTGTATGTGTTATTAACCTCAAGTCCACATATATGGACATCATTTTTCTCTAAAAGTACATCATATCAAAAGATGATACTTAGGTTTTATTCTAATTAGGTTCTAATAAGCCGAAATAGCAATGAGAAAAAAAAATGCATGCAAAAAACAACTTGGGCCTTAAGAGGTTAAACTTGTGCTCAACTGACTTCTGCTGAAGATTAGCAAATTTAGTCAATACAGGCCAGTACATTTTGTAATACATTTGTAAATAAATAAATAAAAACTAATAAAAAATCTTTCATTTGGAAGAATTGATGCACCAAAATGAACTGTAATACTTTGATCACTTCTTGCAGAACCAGTCATCCAACGAGCTTCTAAGAAAGTGATTTGTTGAGAAAGATAATTTGTTATAGAAATTTGTTGAGGCCCCCAAAAATGTAAAAACAATATGGATGGCCATCTATTGTACAGTGGATTAATAATATGTCATTTTGTTTAGCCATGGAAAAGATTTCATACATGTTAAAAGGCAAACTTTGTTTTTGAGAAAATGCGGACACCCTTTATATATCTTATCTCAATTTCAAATTTCAGGAGTTTATTAAATGAAACAAGAAAAGATGAAATAAACTGATATTGACTTAGCCTATCTACATATTCCCCCTATTTCCAAAGATTTATTAAAACAAACCATTGCCATATTGATGATATGGTGCATGCATTCTATAAATATATATAGTATATATATACTAATTTAAACAACATGTGCCCCCCCTTTATTTATTTACTTTTTTATTTTGTATGTGTGTGTTTTCCCTCTCTTTCTTTTGTTTTTCCCTCTAAATTGAAAAAGATGTAAATATATTGTGATGTTATATTCTTATATTTCTATTACATCTCAATAAAAAAAGATTGTTCAAAAAACAATATTGATGCACTATGAACAAAAGTGTTTTGACACAGAGAGCAGCGCCCCATAGATAATCTTACATCAGCCTATCAATGAGTAGCTTCTGTCACCTCTCTGACTAGTTTCCCAGGTGCCATTACAGAAATTTGCATTTCACAGATCTACCAAGTGTTTTTTTCTCAACCCGACAAACGCAGTGATCTTCTGAGAAATCCAATCTCGTTCAAATGTGAATGTCTGTGACAGCCAACAATATTTTTGCCACATTTGATTGTGTGTTTCGGTCAATGTGAACACAAACTGCTAAACTAACTGAGACTTGTCACTGCATCTGGACATTGTTACTTTTCTGGTCATTTGAAGTTTTATACTATTATCCTCAATTGTAAGTTAATTGGGATAAAAGCATCTGTTAAATTAATAAAATGCAAATGTAAAAATAAATAAACTGCTACAACTAATAAAAAAACTAAAAATAAACTATCCTACTACTCCTAATAATCATAAATCTACTACTAAGAATAATATTAACTGTAATAAAACCACTGGTAATTTCTGTAAGTGATAATAGAGAGAGAGAGAGAGAGCTTTTATGGCAGCTATGTCATGTCAAAAATAAATAAATAAATAAATAAATAAATAAATAAATACATAATAAATAAATAAATAAATATATAAATATATAAATAAATAAAAAATCAAGTTTACCACATTTTATAAATAACACTTTTCTATAATTTTAAAAATATTCTAACAATTGCAAGTCATCAAGAGTAATACATAATACACAAGATAAAATACACAAATTATAAAAATGATAATATAAGATGAAAATCTAAAACAGTTTATTACAATTTCAGAAGGATTCACATTTAAAAACATTTAATTTAAAGTCTCTCCAGATAAAAATCGTTGTCTGATAACATTAAATAAATAGCGCATTCCACAATAATATGTTTGACAGTTTGATCTCTGTTGCAATATTGCCTTTTTGGGGGTTCTTCACCTTTCAGTAAATGTTCATGTGTGAGTGTTGTGTGTTCGATTCGACATCTTCTGTCTCATTATGTCTTGAGTTAAAAAAAGAGAAGGATTTTCATTCTTTCTGAATTTCAAAAAGTTAATTTTTTAAACACTGCTCCCATTCTGCTTATTTGTTAAGAATGTAGCCTTTTTATTAGTAGCTTTAAATCTGAAGGTGGGATTTTTCATTCCTTTATCTTTCCTGTTAGGGGTAAGGGATAATAGCTTCTTTTATTGGGCTTATTTCAAACAGCGCATGCAGAGCAAGGGATCTCTACAATGACCAAATTTATAAAAAACAAAACAAAAAAACAATAAACACAGATTGGTTAGTCTCATCCGAATCAGCATTTGGAATAAAAGATGTTGATGATATGAACATGAAGATTATTTACGTTCAAAATAGGGATTGGACTCTAGTTTGGCGTGCACCTTTCATACAAGAAGTCAAGTTGATACAATATTTAAGAAACACAGATGTGAGACTCTTAGCACATCAAATAACATGACTACAAGGCTAATATGACTAAATAATTAAATTCCATAATGATTTTGCAACATATTACTTATTTTTAACACAAAAGGCTTTGTCTCTAGATAACTTCACACCACTGGTGTCTAGAAAGTAGTGCAACTTGTGAACTTCAAAGTTGTTGTTTTTTTCTTTATTTTTTCAGATCTGGCACAAAAACCTTCTGTAACACATTTTAAGGATTAAGACTCTAGAAAGTACTGCTGTCAAACATATTCAACAAACCCCTCTGAAGAGTAAATACACTTACAGAATGCTTAAAATGAGAGAATTAATAGCATGTTGGATCCTGTTGGCAACTCGAATTGTTCAGCACTAGAGGGCACAGACTGCTTCCATGTCAGCCAAGTCGGTTTAATGTCTTTTGTTGTCTGCTTGACGGATTACCACAGCAATTTCCATCCAGCAGACATCAATATATGGCTGCAACTTAGACAAACACATGCCATTCTGTGATCGCTGATGATCATGCATATATTCTGTGTGTTTAATTCATATTATGTTTTTTTTTTTTTTTTGGAAAGGCTGACAAAATGTTGTGACAACTTTTAACCAGGTAGAGCACTAAGAATCTCTGCAAGAAGAGATTATTAATCATCTCCACAATAGGAAGGCGGTATTTGTTTAAATGTTTGCATAAGTTTTAAATGCCTTTGCTCTTTACACAGAACCCCTTCACGAATAAAGCCTCAATTAGTCTAAATATTACAGTCTGTGCAATGAAATCCACAACAGGCACTGTAAAATCTCATATGCATAGAACAGAGCAGAACAAATTCTTCTTCACTCTCTCTGTCAAAGGCCTTAAACTATAGAGAAAGAGTCAAAGTAAAGGGCCATGTAAAAAGAAGAGACTGACAGGGAAGATGGATGAGGGAAATAATGGAAAGTAGCAGCTGGAATATATGCCGTAATGTATACCATATGACAGGGATTTAAAAAAGCAAATCCCACCATTACTTGTCAGGTATTCTGGAAGGATTCTTTATTTGCCAGTGAGGAGGACAGAAACTTCCTCTGACATCAGACCAGTATTGGTGTAGAGGATAGCAAACTCACTCTTTGTTGTCTGAATAATAGACAAGCCATTGACATTGTTTTTGACGTAAGACTGGGTGTGGCCTATTCATTTTGGCACACAACACAGTTTGTTATGCTGCTTGATGTATAAACTTGTGCTTTCTTTTTACATTTGAATGTATTACCATAAACACACTGATTGTAGAGCAAGTAGTTTGACCATAGTTTGCCATTTGTGATTCCGAGTCATTTTCCCATTGGTAAACGGACAAGAAGTTCTGACATATTCGCAGAAAAGAGCTTACTTCTGCAGTGCAAAATGAGGTCAATAGAAATTTTGATTAATCCATGTCAACATTTGACAACCAATGATTCAACTTTGTGTACTGTAGCTCTTATTTACTAAGCATAAATCAAGTAGAAATTAGACAAAATAAATCACGTCATCATCAAATTAATGAATGAATAAGCGTGTTTTCATTGATGGTGATCATAAAACGTTTTATGCATAATTTTTCATTATTAGTCGCAGGTCCTAAACTAGAAATACTGCAGCTGTTTGGGTTACTAAAAAAAAGATAAATAAAAGATACATAGTTCAATACCTAAAATAAACCCGCTTCCATCACCGAAAAGTATTTGAAAGAAGAATATTTTCCATTTTGTACAGAATACACATTCCATTCTGCGTTTTTACATTTAGAGATATGTCCTTCATAGATTCAGAAACACAAGCAGACATTTTATGGGCCATAAAAGAGCAGAGTGCATATTAGATTAACAAATGAGTACACAAGGTTTAGATCAGGCCTCGGATTAGTGCTTCCCTTTCAGCTTCTCTTTAAATAAGTTGAAAAAAGCAAACACTTCAAAACATTGCTGTTTTTTGTCTGCTCTTATAGCCTTGTAGGCAGTGGAACCAACACGTAGCATGATTATATATCGGGTGAATTCTGAATTCAAGTTGTACCTTTTTAGACTCTCCAAAGGTGATTAGCTGATGTGCTTACTATTAATGCAACTATTGCAGAAAGTTTGCAAGCCATTTCAAACTCCTAAACCCAAAGCAAAACATCTTTGTTTGTCCTACATTAACTCGACATGGAAACAGACCACAATAGGCTCTGTACTGTTCATCTCTGAAATATGAATCAAATGAACATACCACTAAGCATATAACCATCTACATGGATTTAAAAAAATCAATACAATCATTCATTCATTCATTTTCTTGTCGGCTTAGTCCCTTTATTGGGGTCGCCACAGCGGAATGAACCGCCAACTTATCCAGCATGTGTTTTATGCAGCGGATGCCCTTCCAGCTGCAACCCATCTCTGGAAAACATCCACACACACTCTTTCACACACATACACTACACACAAGTCTTTGGACTTGTGGGGGAAACCAGCGACCTTCTTGCTGTGAGGCGTTTGTGCTACCCGCTGCACCATCGTGAGGCCCCTCAATACAATCAAAACAATACAATTTGAAGAGATGTTTTAAACTACTTTAATATGACCAGCTTCTGTATTTTAAAATATATTGTTAAACATGTTAACTTAGAATGTTTTTTAAAAAAAAATCTGCAAAATTTGTTACTGTTTTTTTTTAATGCCTTAATTGAGTTAAAACCTTGTATGCAACACCCCAACATGCTACAGTCAAAAAATGAAAGGGAATATGCAAACACTTCAGGTATTCACTTGGACATGTTTGTGTAATTTTACTTAAAATATGATGAATAATTCACAAAGCATTAAATAGAGTATTGTAGATGTTGTGTTTTCGTGAAAACAAAAAAACAAAAACAAACAAACAAAATATGTAAATAATTTTTAAAATGAAGTGGAGAGAGCAGTTTTTTTCTATGAGCAGGAATGGAAAACACGGAATGGATCCCCAGCATAGCTCAAGGGCGTAGATTCACTCTTGACATTGGTGGGGACATACATACCTTTGCATTGTGCAAATCGTTTTTGTGCCTTAGGCCCCGTTTACACTAGTGCGTTTTAGTTTTAAAACGGCATTTTAGCATGAAAACGATTCGCGTCCACACTAGCGTTTTCACCCAGCGTTTCTGAACATATCTCCGTCCACACTACTCCACCAAAAACGTTTCATGTGACCATCCGCGCACTCTGGGCATGCGCGTTCAAGTATAAACAGGAAGCACGGGTCTCGCTCGGCATTTGGTTATTGGTAGTCTGGTTGAACGATGAACGCGATGGCAAAGAAAGCTTTTTGGACAGACGACGAGGTCAAGTTGTTACTTAAAGTAACAAATTAATATAAAACATCCATGGCTATCGAAAATACAGTGTTTACAGTGAAGGCTGGTCTGCCGTCTTCCGGTGGCGTTATAGTCATGTGATAGAGGCTTGACGAATAAGGGAAGGTTGCGCAATCACCCAAAAGCCCCAATCACGTGGTGAATCTCTGCAGCCACGCCCCTGTTTTCAGTTGTGTCCGTTTTCCCCCATCCACACTGAGACGGAGCAGCAGCGTTTTAAAATGAAAACGGCCTCTCCAGCGTTTTCAAAACGCTCCGTTTTCGGGGCTCAAAAACTCTGGCGTAGTGTGGACGGATGGCGTAACCATAGCAAAACTTATGCGTTTTAAAACGAAAAGGTATTAGTGTAAACAGGACCTTAAAAAACAGGAAAAGCACCTAATAAAATGAACACTTAATAATACAAATAACAATAAATGAATTTTTGAATTTGAATGAATGATTTACAAGATTTTACTGCAATCTGGCTTTGAAAAGGTATGAATGAAGAGAAATTTAGAGAGGTGTGTAACGCAATTTAACAGTTTTATTCTGATTACAGTTTTTCATAATCACCGAGACTAAAATCGAAATTCCATTAATTGCACAGCCTTGGTTATTAGTATTATACTGAACTCATAGCAAACTTGACTTTAACCCTTTGTGCACAAATAGGTTATTAAGTGTTGACGGAGCATTATTTTATTATGAAGTCGATTAAATTATTGGTCGGGACATTTTTAGTAATTGGTGGTTCCCTACGTCCATGCCAATTCCCTTGGCATAGCTCTTATACCAAACTCTTCTAGAATGAGAAATGTGATTTTACTCTACTCCAGGATTTGATCACATTCCCCTCATCAGATTGAATTGAATTGAAGTACTAATTGAAGTACTAATCAAACTAGGCACTCAAAGGACAGACTAGAACCCAGCAATTGACGGAAATCCGTCGTAGACACCATGAAATCTAAACAAATGAGGGTAAACGCTGTCCATCTGGTCATACACAACAGACTCTTGCATACCAAAAATACATACAGTATGCAATCACAATTTATATTTAGTCTTCGTTGAACAGCAAAGACGCTGAATTACTGCATTTTTATTAACTATTAAAGTTGTGGAAAATGCAAATAGCTACATTACTAACACAAAAAGTGGTAAAACATTTCCAAGGTGAATCAATGTGAAACACAGTGGCAACAGAGACACAGACATTCAACACAAGGTAGCACAGTATGCAAAACAGGGACCTGAAGAAGAAAGGCGTTGCTGTTTACGTGATTGTTTTCTGCAGTACGTTGGCATGTTCCTTGGAGAAAATCTCATTGACTTAATTACTTTTTTCTTGTTTTGAAGCCGCACCTGTCAGGAGGTACAGGAGGCTCCATCAAATTGTGCACTCGTAACAAATGTCAACACGTACCTGAAGATTCTAATTAGAGCACCTGCTTCCTGTCTTGACATTAGATTGCTAGCTTGCTCATTTGACGGTGCATGTATTACGTATTTAATGATGAGGGTTTAATAAAACAAACACCCTTGTGCTGATATATGTCAAATCTTGGAGGCGCTAAATTATGCCACCACTTCGAGTGTATATATTAGAAATTTGGGTTGACAGTAAGTGTTAATATGGAAATTAGGTCATTCCATGTTCAATTAACTTTCCGCTTTAATTTAGAATTGGCCTCAGTTTAAATCCCTTCTGAGAACATGCCCTCCCATCATGCGTTTTAAAGACGCATCACTTACAACAGAAGGAAGAAAAAGATGAGCAACAGTCTAGGCAAATGAAATCAAGTGCTTCCTGATTCCTACAGCGCACAAAGTGTTTTATTTACATTTGCAAGTAAAATGCGTGCAAACTGCAAAATGCACATTCAGTGGCATTTGTGGAATAATTGTTGTTGTTGTTGCTGCTGCTGCTGTTATTACTATTATAATTATCATCATTATTTATTAAGAGGTGTGAACCTACACCGGTCTCATGGTTCTGTTCGGTTAAGGTTATCATGCCATCGACTTGGTTCAATTCGATATCTCGATGCATCACGGTGCATTGACGATGCTTTTCATACACAGTTTTATTTTTCTTAATTTGACTTAACACCACAACAATTCTTGTATTAAAAAGTATATATATATTCATATATTATTTGTAAAATAGTTTTGTGCTTTAATGCATGCAGTCTGATAAATGAACTGTATCTTTAAAAACTCAAGTACATGCACAGAACAACATGAGCATTTATAGCAAATAAACAAACATAAATATCTCTCTCGCTTTCTGAGCATTGTTGAGCGAGTTCTATTATTGCTCACGCACTCAACAGTAAGGGCTGCGATTGGCTCTGGCACAGTTCACTGATAATAAACACTGATAAATGGCAGCAGCGATCACAGCTGATCTGTGAGAGATGCGAGGAGATGTCTCCATAGTGAGGAGAAAACTCGCTACATAAAAATTAACCCAGGGTATATTCTCAGAACTAGATCTGAGTAATCCATTAAGAAAAAAATGAAAATAATAAAATAAACAAACAACCCAGCAATATATTTTACCTTATTAAACCAACAGTTTTTAAATGATAAAACTAGTTCTAAATTTTAACATCAGCAACTACCATCTTGAGATTTAGGCAACGTTGCAATTCAATTTTACATTCAAACACAATACTTTTGTTTGCACACCAATACAATTGTGTGTACACCAACTTTATTGTGGTCTGAGGGTGTTTTGGAGGTCTGGAAAAGTTCTGACATGCCCTAACATGCTGAAGTGCAATATCACTGTATACAGCACAAACTGGGTTGCAATAAATTGTTAGTAACATTTATGTACATGTTTGCGTTTTTGAGAATTTTGAGAATTTTTGCGTGGTCCACGTGCACGTCATTGTTGCATTAGTTACCTCAGAGAACACAGCATTCAGTCTAGTGTTTAGCTTTTACACAAAAAAGAAAAAAAATTATCGATTGGATTTACTAAAATGTTTATATGGGTTGAATTTAAACAAATTAAGTTGCACAATTCAACGTTTAATTTGCTTGTTTAAATTCAGCCCATATAAATTGTTTGCAATTACTAAAAAAATGCAGTAAATCCAATCAATAATTTTTTTTTCAGAATAGGTGCAATAAGAAACTTGTAGTACTGAACAAATGCTCTGTTGCCTCCACCTCACAAAATGCTTGCATTGCATTTATTACACTGCTTTTGGAATACTTTCCTATCTCCACATAGCAGACAGTTTAGTCTTGCATTCCTGTCAAAACTGTATTCTCTACTGTATACCTCTGTTTGAGCTGACGTAACAAAAGATTAGTCTTCATACAGCTGATATTGATCAATTAAAGATCAGTCTAAACACTAATGTCTGAGATTGGATAAAGAAATCCTTTATTAATATTGAAATTTAGAATTGCCATTTTGTTTATAAATTGGTCATTTTTCTATAAAGACTACCGAACTAAATGCTTGTCACATCATATTTGCATTTAAAACATCTATTGAGATTTTATTACCCTAAAATATTATCTTTTTTTTTTTTTATCTTTTTTTTTAAATACAGTCTATATATGCGTACGTGTTATGAAACCACCCCCGAAAGTGTGGGAGAGCAAAGTTTTTCACCACAGTGAAAAGTTTGAAAGTCTGAAATAGAGATATGTGTTTGATAGCAGAAAGTTGCTAGGAAACAGAAACAAGGGGAAAACCACTGGACGCTGAAATGCATGTGGTAAATTTGACCATGGCCATTCAAGGTAGAAAAATCTTTTGTGTTTTGATAAAATAACACTGTTGGAATAGAATACACTCATTCAGGATAGTCCAGGTACTTTTATGGGTTTTATTATAACAAATGTATAAAATTGCTAAATTTAACAATGGTGCCCTGTAGTTCTAGTGTTAAGGAAAAAAAATAAAAATTCAATTTAGCTTTTATCCCAAAATTTTTGTTAAAATTTGCCTGACTATTTTCCAGAATGTGCTCTGTGGGGAACAAACTGTTTAACCCTGCTCAAACAAAACCCTTCTGTGCACTTAAACGGCATATGCAGCTTTAAAATCTACAGAAGGAACATGGAGCCAACGGAAAACGAAACCGCTACTGCCACACATTAAATCACCACACAGCTGATGTCATTCGAGAAGGAGCACTTTGTGACCCCACAGGTTCTCCAGGGAAAGCAGGTCTATAGACTTTCTGCTGCAGTACTTGCCCTTCTGCCCACCGATGCGCATCTCAAGACTTCCACAGCAGAGAAGCTCAATTCAGACCATCCCAGTGCTGTTCATCTTTCAGTTCACACACTCTCACATGGCCAATACCTTCAGATATGCTGAAACATTCCAGCCAAATCCCAGGTGGCGAATGGGAATGCACAGGAAAAAAAACCCTCAATTTCACCCAGAAACACACACACACACACATACACACACACACATTTGCTTCAACTTGAAAAACCACTTGAGAATCAGAGAAGAATACATGTGGCTGTACGGTCATGCCATGTTAAAGAATCAGTGACTGTGTCAGGCAAGGAGAAGGCGAGCGGTCATGGTTTTTTAGCTCTTGTTCACAGAGTGAATCTCACATGCTGAAAACACGCGTGATAAAAGAGCAGATCCATTAAGCTGGATTGGTTAAATGCGGCGGGGGAGATGTTTTGATGGAAACGCATTGTATTGAAGCGAATGGCTGTTCCTCGCACCATTACGCCACAGAAACTGTTTGCTGCAGACAAATGTACACATTCTGCACAACAAGGCTTTTTTTTTTTTGTGAGTAATGTTCTCCTGACAGAAGATGTTTCATAGAATGTGCGTATGTACCGACAGGACTTTCCACAACAACTCGGTTTGAGAAGAAAATAAACGTACACGTGGGCAGGTGCAGTCGTCGAGAGGAAAACGATGGGAAGTGATGATAAATCGAAGCAGATCTGTTTAAAAAAATAAAATAAGTCTGAGGAACGTCTGAAGGAAATAAACCGGAAAAACACACAGACAAAAGAAATCGGATGCAAAAATACCTCTTAACTGAGCCTGAAAAGCATCAGGGAGAAGAGAAACACAAAAAGAGCTGCTATTACAGGGAAAGATGGAACGGCTTGGTTTGAAAAGAAGACAAGAGAGTAAAACACTGCGGAGGAGAACAGAATAAGTCCGATTCTTTCATCTTTTTAATGATGAAAAATGATGAGCAAAGGTCAGCGCTGAAAGCTTATCATCTTGTTACATGAAAACAACATCTATCTGTTACAGCGGCCATTGCAACTCATTTGACAGAATGACTTTGATTTGGGCTGCTGACTGGATGATGCAGATTTTTTGGAAGTGAGCCACCCTCCAGAGGAAAACATAGAGATTTTATTATTATTTTATTTTTTGGGAAACAAATATGAGTGGTGCTCAAAATAAAAATGTGTTTCAGATGAGATGACAGAACTGTCACTTTGGCTTACATTTGTTTTATGTCTTGTGTTGAATAAAAGTTATTTTAATATTGAGCACTGATGTCGGGATTTTAAATGTGTCATAAAGATGAGGGGTTCTAATACGTTTGTTAGCGTAAGTTAGAAAGTAGATATTATAAACTAGTTGCTATATTTTTTAACAAAGTGTGAAATAAACAAGACTTTTCTTTGAAAGACATTACGATTTAATGAATAGTAGAATTTATTGATATTTGTGCAGATTTGTTTTGATTTAAATTTTTGTTATGAAAAATCCTGATTAAAATAACCATAGTAGCTCAACTGTTTTCAGCCTTCAATTTCACTTTCAAAATTACACATTCCTTATCGGCATCCAACCAAACTTTCACCACCTTGAAGCATTTTCATTGCACAAAAAGATCTCTGTAATAGTGGAAACATTTTCTTTAAATTATTAAAAAGCTGACTGATTATTTTAATAACTTTTCACTTGAAGGTTCTTTGGGGAATCAAAACGGTTCTGTATCCTGAGCAGATGCTGTGGTGGTCATGGAGGAGTGGAGATACGCACTTGTACACAGAACCTTATAACAATATACGATGCAATACTTCTCCTTACGCATTTGTACATGGCACCTTATAACCTGTATATTTATAACAAATCTGTACATACATTTCAACATCCAGATCTTTTTTGACTGACTGCATCTCTGTTTAATGTCTATTGTCTTTTTTCATATTTATTTTGTGTTGTCACTTGTCACTTTATGTAATTCCTTGTGTGCAAACTGATTCTGCTTCTGTGAGCATGATTCCTGAAAGACCCCAGTGACAAACGAGTCTTCGCATTGATCCCGTGAGCCTGCCTGGGCACCTATCAGTGACCTATTTACCTGCAGCTCTCCACGATGGACGTCCAGTGTTGTCTACGGTCACCACTGGCTTGCTTGGTTTGGGACTTGTAGAGCTGCGCATCGATGGATTGCTCTTCAGTGTTAATTCAGTGAAAATTAAACCATACTGAACTGAACTAAACTGAAATTCAACTGTAAAAACTGAACCGACACAGTTTCAATTTACTAGAACTTCTATGTTCAGCTGCTTTGACACAATCTACATGGTAAAAGCACTAGAAATGAAGATGAATTGAATTAAATTCTATGCCAGGGGTCACCAATCTCGGTCCTCGAGGGCCGGTGTCCCTGCAGGGTTTAGCTGCAACTTGCCTCAACACACCTGTCTGGATGTTGCAAGTATCCCTAGACCTTGATTAGCATGTTCAGGTGTGTTTGATGAGAGTTGGAGCTAAAATCTGCAGGACACCGGCCCTCCAGGAACAAGTTTGGTGACCACTGTTCTATGCAATGACTACATGTAAAAAAAATTAAGAACCTTAAATATAAGTGTATCAGCATATTAGAATGATTCTGTGAATTACCATGTGTTACCATATCATCACGAATTAATGTAATAATGTAGTAAATGATCAAATAAACACAGTTTTTGCAAGCATAACATGGCAACTGAATGGTATTGTGTTTTTTCATCTAATCTATTTCATCCATTTTGCAAGTAAAAAATAAGTTTAAAATACTTTTTGTGCTCCACAGAAGAAATAAATACAGGTTCTGAACAACACAAGGGTAACCGTGAGTAAACAATGACAGAATATTTATGTTTCGATGAACTTTCTCCAAAAATTAGCCCAAGTTCTAGAGCAAATTGGGGTATAGTACAAATGTAAGAAGGCTTCAGTGTTGCAGCGAGTTGCCCTTCAAGACAGAAAATCTATGCTGGTATTTGAAGAGTCTTTAGCCTTTAGTCGAGCACAAGCTCCATGCTTGTTATCAATATCAAGTTATCAGGCAGTTCTAAAGGTTGCCCCTTTAGCTGACCAAAACATTTGCTTGCCAATCTCCAGCTGTACAGTGAAGATGCGTTTACGAGCGTTGAAGGAGCTCTGGTGATGATGGACGGAGCCGTGTCCACATTCCGGTTCCAGCAGCTTGTTCTATCGACTGATGTTCAGAAGCTGGCATTATCGCAGTCTGCCACCAGGATCTTATCAAGGGCAGCCAATTATAACGGAAAAGAGGTGAGCGGTGTTAAGGAAATGTCAGCAACTCCGTAACCTCCAGCTCATCTTATCTGTCCTCAAGTGTCACGTGACTCCGTCGCCACACAGGCCGAATGCTTATAGCCAGAGAGAAGCACAAGTCCCTTTGAAAAATCCAAAATCAAAAGACAAATTACAGCAATTAGTCCCAAAACCCCTGCGCACGACGTTCTGATTTATTAAACGGAAAGATGTTTAATAAATGATAAAGCGGTGCCTCTGGCTGCTGTTTGGCCCGCAGACTGATGCCCTTTTACAGGGTGAGAAGTGAGAAAGATCACTTCATTTCTCTAGCAGCTGAGATGAGGGATTTCTCTGCACGCTATCTGTCCATCAGAGCCAGAGTCAATGATCCGATTCTTCACCGTGGACAGAGAGCCAGTGGATGCGGTGACAAACACTCATTAGCGTGTGCTAATGGTCTGCCCAGCTGAGTTGGCGGATCGAGGGAAGGCGGAGATGCAGATAGCGAAGTCTCTGGCTGTGACTGACAAGCCGTTCTTCCAAGAGCTATCGAGCATGTGCCTTTGCAATGATGGGGCGTTTGACGCAGAGATCGGTCAAGTGGCTGTCAGAGGCAATGGGCTCAGACCTAGTTCTGCCACATCACTTAACATTAAGCGTGACTGAGACGCGACGCAACCCCGACTGACATCCCGCACTCTCCAGCCACTCAACAGGCTCGCAGAGATAAATGCGTGAAGCCTTTGCAGCTCAAACGGAAGAGTCGAGCTTTTTCCGTCGGCCTGATTTTGAAAAAACGAAGCAAAGAGCGGCTCATATCGGAGCCACGTGATGAGACTGGCAGACAGACTGAGAGCGAGAGTGATTCTTAAATGCAGACAGAAAGGGAGCTGATTGACACGTCTACGATCGCCCATCTCCCTCGGGCATGACAGGTTTTCGGGTCCAAGCTTTGTGACTTACTGACAGACTGATATCTAATGGGAACCTCAAATCTCAGAACAAAGTAAATAAAGATAGATGGTTGTTTGGCAGCTGCCTACCTCATATGTATGACTCTCAGTAATACTTTTTCAGAGGTCTACTATTACTAACAAGAAAAGAAAAGAACTCTATTTTACAGCATTATTCAATATTTACATGCTATAATAGGGCAGTCACAATATCAGAATTTTTTCACTAAACAATTATTGTGCCCAAAAGAGTTCATGATAGCAATATACTGCAACATCTAAAGAAATCTTACAAAAATGGTATCCAACCCTAAACTTTGCCCTTAAGTTACATCATATTAATATAAAAATAAAGTGCACATAAATACTCGTTTTTCATTAGTGTCAGTCAATATTTATTTTAACATTTACTAATATAATATTAAACTCAAAGGCATCTGTTAACATAACTATCTTGAATGGGCTAACATTAAGCGTGAGAAATTGTAGTTTTATTAAACTCTAAAGCAGTAGTTGATAGCGGTGTCAAGAGACGCTTACTTCCCATGAGACGAGACGAGACATGAGATGTGATGAGATTTTTACATTATTTTAAAGAAATCTTCAATGATGAAATATATGAATGGAAATAGTATTTTAATCAACAGAAAAAAAGAAAAAAAAACACAAAATGCAAAAATATTTAGGTTCTTTTTTTAATCAACTTGTGATGAATGTTATTTTTTCCTTATTTTAGTGAATTCTATGCAGTAAAGGACATGCAAACATTCCAAAATATTTTGCTAACATATGAATGGAAAATAGATTTTTATTCAACTGGAAAAGAAAAAAATAGCACAAAATGTAAAACTTGGTGCTTTTCAGGTGCTTTTTTATTTAAATCAATCTGTAACAAAAGTTTATTTTGCTTCTATTTTAATGAAATTATGCCATAAAGAACATGAAAACGCTGCAAAATATTCAGCTATAAACTCTACTGACTGGCTTCTCCCCTGTACAATTTCACATCTCGACATGTATGTGTCTGTGGTCCTTTATTGACTCGATACTAAATACTGACTACGTTGATAGTTTGATTACGGTGTTTACATGTCTGTACTGCACAGCAATAATTCGACTGAAATAGGAATAGTCCACGATTTAATTACATTTGTGTTTATGATGATTATGACTTTAAGCATTTGTAAAGTGCTATTCCATCGCATTGTTAATTTGTGTGCTGCAGGTGTAGCAGCCTCTGCTTTTGGACACGGAAAACTTTGAACAACGGTAAAAAAAAAAAAAAAAATTAAATAAATAAAAAAATCAGTTCCATTACACCAGCCCAACCAAACGAGTGACGCGCAACAGAGGCAGCCTGGGTTGTCAGGTGTGTGCAGTTCAAATTTAATCCTGCCTCTAATCTTTAGTACTAAATTCACTCTCACGCTCCATCATAACATCACAACTCACAAGACAACTTTTCTTCTCAATGAAAAATCGTGTCATAGCCCATGATCTCGTCACACCCCTAATAGATGATTATCAATATTATAACTTTTTATTAACATTTCTGATGGAAAACAAAAAATGATTTGTATATTCCACATATGATTACACGCGTGGAATATACAAAATCATTTTTTTGTTTTTTCTGTATGGTTAATGAACAACTCTGTATGGTCAAGCAACAAATGACTAAAATA
Source organism: Danio albolineatus (assembly GCA_903798035.1). Taxonomy (NCBI): domain Eukaryota; kingdom Metazoa; phylum Chordata; class Actinopteri; order Cypriniformes; family Danionidae; genus Danio; species Danio albolineatus. The sequence continues at coordinate 2,017,798 of CAIGQQ010038942.1, read as the reverse complement.
TTAACATCTTACAAAAGTAAAAATAATCACATACCTAGATGTGAAACGAAATACATAATCAGATGCCAATATATATATAACATTAAATATATATAAAACATAAAATAAATCAGTTTTGAACAAATAAATTCAGTGAATTATTCCTCGACTACTTTTCTAAACTCAGCAAATTATTCAGAGAATTCCACATTCTGCCATAGTGACGTAACCTTCAGTTTTCCTGGAACAAACACACAATATGAAAAAAAAAAAAAAAGCTACAAACGAAACATCAGCACACTTGGAATGGCATTCAGGCAATCAAATCTGAAGGCCAGAACTAACTGTAGTATAATACAAATGCATTAGGCAATTAGCATAAATTATCATTTTTTCTTAGGCCTTGCTTGCTTTAAGATTCCAATAAAGATTATAATTAAAAAGTTATGAATAGCCCCAACACTTTTGCAGGAAAAAAACTTTTTAAAGTACTAAAATTTTTTTCTTCCCATGAGTGAGAGACAAGAGAAACATCTGTTTTGAGAGGCACTTGACCAGCATGTTTACATGTCTTTTCAAAGAACCAAGTCCCTTTCGTGACACACGCATCTCTCCTGGGACACGTTGAAGGTTGAATCGCAGACCTCTGAAAGGCGGGAAAGAAAAGGAAATTGTAATACTTGAATGCCTGAGGGACTGAACAGGCATAAAGGTTGGAATACTAAAAGAGATGCTGTCATGCCACTGCTATGGCAACATCTAGCTCAAAGAGAAGCACTGTGCCCTTTAATGGTGTTCCATACACTGTACATCTCTTTGATTCTGTCAAATGCATGTGCATTCATCTCTTTACTGGCTTAAAAAAACATCTAGTAAACAATAACTTGTCTGATGGTGGGTCACATCACAGCATTATTCAGCAGATATTTATCAATATCCTGAAAAGAAAAATAGACTCTTATAAAATATGTACTGCCGTCATCTCAAGCCTTCACACCCACATACAGAGTGAGATATTCACTGACAGGGTGCAGCAGCGATGCCAGAGGTATACTCAGTAATATCAAAATAATAATTATACAATATCAGATTCACTTCAGTTCAAGAGTGCCATAAATTCAGGAGTGCTGATCTGTCAATCACTCTGCATCTCAGTCTAACAGTCTGCCAGCTGTCCGTCTTTTAGTCTATCCATCCATGCGTGAACATCTATAGCTAAATACATATGTGATTTTAGGCAAGGCAAGGCAAGTTTATTTATATAGCACATTTCATAAACAGTGGAAATTCAAATTGTTTAACATAAACAAGAATAAAAAGACAAGTATAAGAAAAAAAAATAAAAACAGGTAATAAAAATGATTAAAAACACATAAAAACAGATTAAAATGAGTTAAAACAGGTTATAAAAGAATGAAAAAGAAAAGAAAGACACAATAGTGTGATCTGTCGGACGTAGCACAGTGCTCATTCAGTAAAGGCACAGCTAAACAGATGTGTTTTCAGTCTTGATTTGAATGTGCCTATTGTTGGAGCACATCAGATCCTTTCTGGAAGCAGATTCCAGCAGTGAGGGGCATAGTAGCTGAAAGCTGATTCATCCTGCTTTGACTGAACTCTTGGAATTTCTAGTTTATATGATCCGAATTACAGATCTGAGTGATCTGTTAGGTTTGTATTCAGTGAGCATATCTGTTATGTAGATTCTGGTCAGAATCCTGGCCGCAGCGTTCTGGATGAGCTGCAACTGTCTGACTGTCTTTTTGGAAAGGCTTGTGAGGAGGTCGTTACAGTAATCCACCCTGCCGCTGATAAAAGCATGAACAAGTTTCTCTAAGTCTTCACTGGAAACAAAGCATCTAATTCTTGCAATGATTTTAAGATGACAGTAAAATATATATGTTAATATATAGTGTACCCATTCATCCATCCATCCATGAGTACCCATCCATCCATCCATCCATGAGTACCCATCTATCTATCCATCCATCCATCCATGGAGATTGGCATTCCATCCATCTATTCATCAATCCATGAGTGTATCCATCAATCCATACATACATGTTTCTTCTGCCTATCTATCTATCTATCTATCTATCTATCTATCTATCTATCTATCTA
>CAIGQQ010038942.1:1988124-2006470 GCA_903798035.1 Danio albolineatus | reverse complement strand
GATTCATTTTGGAAAAGGTAAAATTAAAGAAATAAAAGACCACTAAAATAAACGACAACTAAAATTAAAGTAGATACAAACACACATACAAATAGGCCTAAATAACTAAATATATAAAGCAGTGTTTTAGCCTAAAAATAGAGAGATGTACAGTATTTAATATTTTAAAGTGACTAAGACAGTTACCCAATAAGCTTTTTCATTTACGTTTTAACATAAAAAATAAAACATAAAAATAAACTAACCTACCTTAAGCAGATTAAAACAGCAAAAATGTGTATGTTCTTAAACAAGTGTTCATATTTCTATATGAGGTGGTAAATGTAAAAACGAAATTTTATTATAGCTGCTGAGCGCAACGAAATACAGACTAAACTATAGCCTATATTTATTACTGCCTATATTTTTTATTAGCGAATAATGTGCAACATCCTGAAATTATTATCTTAAATAAAGGGGCATTAGGCCTACCTATTAAGTGTCATATAGCCTATATGGAAATATTAATGTTTTAAGTCTGTCCGGAGCATGTTTGACGCCGTCTATCAAATATACTTTTTTTACTTGTAATGGCTCAGTATGTTTTGTATTTTGATTTCAATCTTAGTTACTTTGCACTTTGCGTGTGAAATATAATGCGCGCATAACCGCGTAAAAAAAGAAAAGGTTGTCAAAAGTCAGAGCTTATTCATCCAGAAAAAATACCTATATTAAAATACAGCATGTATGTTTATACAGACAGAGTGTGAACTTAGGGTAAAGCTTAAAGTAAAGCTAAGATATGCGCTTGGTTTTTATTGCATTTAAAAAGATTTGCGGTGAACCAAGATGTTTTAACAACCGCCTATTAACAAATATTATCATTATTGTAAATGTGTTAGCTAAATGAAATGAAGATTCATTTACGTTATTTGAAAAGCCTGGTACATTATTTAAACTGAAAAACAAGTTCAGGCTTCTGCAGATTTACGTGAGCTGACCGTCATCATACAGTCACAAAGTTATCGGTTGACATATGGATTCAAGACAGCAATAATGAATCTGAAGAACGCAGAAATGAGGAAGAAATAGCAGAGGATGAGTGCCCATGTCCACGCCCGGAGGAGCTGTTCACCTACATGTACATAGGGAAGAAAAGGGGCAGCTGTGCTGATGCAGTGTGAATGACTGTTATCATCTAAAAATGCTAATTAAATGTATGCCCAAAACTGGAATATCGCATAAAAGACGTGCGAATAAAGCAGCGTTTCCGTCCAACAAGTCGAAGAGAACAAAATCGCCACTTTCTGATTAACTGGAGCCAAATGTCAAAAGTAAAGGAGAAGTTGCGTGAATATATTAATTTAATAAATGACTTGCAACTCAGAAGGCAACCCTGACACGCAGTGAACGTGTGGTGTCGTTTGAAGGTGTGAGACACGGAGTGCAGACGCTGACAATTCTGGAGATAATTAATATTTAACACTAATACTGAAATGGTTAAGGCGTTTTAGAATGACCAAAACAACACTTTAGATGTATTACAATGTGCTCAGCCCGCTGGCTTGTCCATTCACACACATTTTCAAAATATATGCGCATCACGGTGTTTCCAACAACCGGTTTTTATGTGCATATCCAAAAAGCGCATAAAATAAGTGGATAAAACCTGCCCTCTGCTGTGCCGTCTGGCAGGGTTTCCGTGGGGTCTTAAAAAGTCTAAGATTTAAAAATCTAGATTTTAGGCCTTAAAAAGTCCTAAACTCACTGTTCTAGGTCTTAAAATATTTTTGCACAGGTCTTATTTTCCCGATGTCCGTGTAACGCTACATCTAATGCTCATTTAAATTATTTTTTGTTGTTGCTTGGTTTTGGTGGTGTTGTAGTTCTTTGTTTCACTACTCCTACTGTAATTTGGGGTATTACAACTACAAATGGGACCAACATGCAATAGCCAATCAGCTTTCTGTTACTGAGCCCAGTGCGCGCGCGAATGTGACGTCGTCGCTGTGTTTGCGGAGGTTAGCTTTGGGTGCGCGCAACGTAATTTCGGCGCCGCGTTTAATTTGAGTTGAATATAAAACAGTTTGAAAAGATTTTATCTGAAACAGGTACGACTGTACAGACATCTTAACGATCCGACCATGCGTGATCATCATAGAGATAACCAGATTACCAGTAATTCTTGGCTAGAAATTGCAACAGCCATGGAAAGGAGGAAAGTGTTTTGTTAAAGTTTGGAAAACCCTGAGGGATGAGTTTTAATATTACTGTTCAATTTAAATAATTTAATTTTACCACAAATTTTGTGATATTTCATTTCTAATATTGTAATGTAGGTCTTAAATTTAATACTTAATGGTTTTAAAAAGTCTTAAGTCTGACATTATGATATCTTTAGAAACCCTGCTGTTTGTTATGCCATGACACTGGCATGTCTGTTTGGTTTGCATTGTGCATATTTGAAAATAACTGTCGGATGAAGGCTTTAGGACCCCGCGGAATTCTCTGCTGTTGTAGCTCGGATCAGCAAGCAGCACTTCAGTTATGTTTTGTGTTTTTGACGTAAAAAAAATATAATTCTGACGAGTGCAAACCATATTTCATGACACCTACATCAATTTGCAAAGAAAATGTGGCATTGAATGGGTAGGTTGATAAAATGATAGATTTTCAATAATCAATGTAGTCTTTCACTATAATTTTCTTAGAAAAGCTTTTTTCAAGCTTTTTTTCTAATAGGCCTATAGCCTAATATAGATATTTGAATTAACATAGTTCATTCCAGAAGTTGCAGAGCATAGAAACATAAGAAGGTAAATGTAGGTAAAAGATTTGTAGCCTAACCGAGATTTTGTCTCTCCAGGTTTGTGAATAATACTGGAGACCCCCTTCCCCCATCTCACACCAAATGTTTGGCCATTGTTGTGTTAATGTGGATTGAGCTTTAACCGAAAAAAACAACAACCCGAAAAACACGGAATTGGTTACAGGGACTGGTAGCCTACAGAAAATAGCCTGATAATAATAATAATAATAATAATAATAATAATAATAATAATAATAATTGCTAGATAAGAAGGCATAGTTTCTGGTTTCACTCACCCATAAAATGCTCTGTTTGCACGATTTGATTCATATAATTGTATCCAAATGCTTTATAAATAATATTTCTAAACTCCTCCATTGTTTATTGTTTTTAGAAAATATCTCAGATCTTTTTTTCAGACAGGCTTTTGTAAAATGGAAGTTTAAAATGAATTGAAACGGTTTAATTAATTTGTATAGTATATACCAACATTGTTTTAGCTTTGGTTTGTTTTTTGTTTGTTTTATTTATTTATTTAGTGTGATTTTATATCCGATATTTATTCTTCTTTTTATAGATCATTTAATGATTTTCATAGGCTGTTTATAGGCTATGACACTATTGTGTTGAGCCTACAAAAGTGGACACGTAATTAGTAAAGATTTATGTCTTTCTGTTGTATTCATATTTTGTGTTATCTCCAAAATAAATAAAGAAACCCGGCCGCTCGCGGCATCAACAGAGCTGTGAAGAGCGCTATTTCGCCCCGTCTCTCTCACATACAGGCATCAAGCACGACCGTATTAACACACAAACACATCTTTTAAACCTGACAAAAATACTCGACAACCTTTACTGGCAGCTGTGTCTTTAATATAGTGTAAAGGTTATATAGTTGTAAAGGGGCGCAACGGTGGCGTAATGAGTAGCACGTTCGCCTCACAGCAAGAAGGTCGCTGGTTCGAGCCTCGGCTGGGTCAGTTGACATTTCTGTGTGGAGTTTGCATGTTCTTCCCGTGTTCGCGTGGGTTTCCTCCGGGTGTTCTGGTTTCCTCCACAAGTCCAAAGACGTGGTATAGCCTAGGTGAATTGGGTTGGCTAAATTGTATAGTGTATGAGTGTGTATGAATGTTTGATATGGAAAACTAGTCGGCACGCCATCTTTATACTAGTCATGTGTTTGTTTCGTTTAAAGCTAAAACGTATTAGTGTAAACGGCTTAGTGTTTTCGGGTTGTTTTTTGTTGTTGTTAAACCGCAATGCCTCATTAACATCTGAGACAGGCTGCGTCATTAATGGCCCAAACATTTGGTTTGAGTTGGGGGAAGGTGGATGTCTCCGGTATTTTTCACAAACATGGAGACACAAACAGACATACACAAACAGACCTACATTACAGGCCTTCTTATGTTTCAACTTCTGGAATGAAATACTGATATCTAGTTCAAAAGCAAAAATTATTATTTGTTGCACGGCATAGGCTAGCCTATAGTGTGGAAAATATAATTTACAATGCAGCGACATCCTGGTCTGCATATCACTATGAAAAAAAAATCTTATAGCCGGCCTATTTCGGCTTCGGTCTACGGGACAAAATGTTTTTTTTTACACTGTATGCTATTCTATCCCATATCCTAAACATAGCCAACATAAAATATTAATATTTTAAGTTTCTAAAAGCACATTTTAATGTTTATTGGCTACACATCTGGGTCATAAATACGGCACACAGAATAACGCCGCTAATGAAAAACTATATATACAATTTAAGCTCATTATAAATTAGCTTATATATATATTTTTTATTTCCCAGAGATGGGTTACAGCTGGAAGGGCATCCGCTGTGTAAAACATAGGCTATGCTGGATAAGTGGGCGGTTCTGTGGCGACCCCAAATTAATAAAGGGACTAAGCCAGGCATGTCCAAAGTCCGGCCCGCGGGCCAATCACGGCCCGCAGTCAGATTTCATACGGCCCGTAGATTCCATTTCATAATGTGTTATTTATGGCTCGCTAGCTCTGTTAGAATAAATAAACCAAGGGAGAGTAACCGCGTTAGAGATAACAAGTAAACCAAGGCCCGCCCCAAGACTGAAAAAAAAAAAAAAAGAGAGAAGAGTCAGCGAGCGAGCGGAGAGAACTGATCGCGCGCGCGCGTGCAGTGCAGGCATTTCCTCGCTCGCGAGAGCATACATAGTGCGCACAGATGATGATGTGCGCGCACGAGGCCCGTTTCCTCGCGGTGGATCAGTTCAGCGCGTGCGCGAGCTGTAGTTTCCTCGAGTTTAGGCCTGTAATCTGCTCGCGATTCACTTTGTCCTCGCGCGTAAACATCACAATGAAAATACTTTTATAACAGTGTGAATTTTCATGTGACATTTGTGGTGAAAAAAATGTCAGAAGGAACTATTGGCCCCCTGGCATCTTCACTTTATCAAATTTGGCCCTCTTTGCAAAAAGTTTGGACACCCCTGGACTAAGCCAAAAAGAAAATGAATGAGTGAATGAATAAATATATTTATATATTTGTTAAAACGCGATTCTCCTTAGATAATCTCTTTATGCTATATTTAAGGATGTTGCATATTATGCGGTTATCTTGAGTAATTTATTCATTCATTTTCTTTTCGGCTTCTGTTTATTTACTGGTGCAAATATGTGTGAATGTATATTTTTTTCAGTTTTTAATTAATTTCAGTAATATTACTGACTAATATGAAAATATTCATATGATTTATTTACAATTCAGTGTGTAGAGTAATATTTTCTGTCTTATAGTAGATATTTTATATGAGAGACTTGCTTTGTTTACCAAATAAAGTGGATCTAATTGATTCACATTGAAAACATTAAATAACAGTTAAAAAGGTATTACTTTTTATTTTTTATATTAAAGGTTTTAGATATGATACTCCCAAACTCATTCCGCATAAATCCGCATATTTTTAACACAATTCTTCGCAGAAATAGCAAAAAAATGTCCGCAGATTCCATCTGGCCCTAGGTATGACCCAGATGTGTAGCCAATGAACAATGTAAACATTAAAATGTGCTTTTAGAAACGTAAACTGTTAATATATGTTGACTATGTTTAGGATATGGGATAGAATAGCATAAAGTGTAAAAACAAAACAAAAAAAAAACAGTTTGTCACGTAACCCGGGTAAACCGAAATAGGCCGGCTATATAATAATAATAATAATAGCCTAATAATAATTCCTTGCGTTTATATAGCGCTTTTCTTGGCACTCAAAGCGCTTTACACAATGGGGGGATCTCCTCAGCCACCACGATTTATTTCTTTTATTACGCGTCGAGTATAAATCAGCCTTAAGGCGACAGCGCTACCCACTGTGCCAAGGCGTCGCCCGTATTGATATTATTAATTTTTTAAAATATATCTATAAATATTTTTGACAAAAACTCTCGGCAACCTTTACTGGCTGCTGTGTCTTTAATATGGTGGTAATATTATTATGCATTATTGAAACATCAGAGAGGTTTTTGTAAAATGAAAGTTGAAAATGGCTTGAAACGGGTTAATTAATTTGTATATACCAAAATTGTTATAGCTGTATTTCGTTGCGCTCAGCAGCTATAATAAAATTTCAGTTGTACATTTTTCATATCATATAAAACATAAACTTGTTTGAGGACATACAAAACATGTTTGCTATTTTTCCAAATCCGTTTATAAAGCATGCGCAAGACTGGATGACAGGTATCGTTTCTGCTTTCACTCATTCAAAAAATGCCCTGTTTGCACGATTTGATTAATATCATCGTATCCAAATACTTTATAAAAATATTTTCAAAACTCCGTTGTTTATTGTTTAGAAAATTTTTTTTTTTTCAGATATAGGCTTTTGTAAAATGAAAGTTTAAAATGGCTGCAGCGGTTTAATTTATTAGCATTTTCTACACTGTATATGTGCAACAGTTACCAGTTTTAATAATAGTAATACTACTACTACTACTACAACTACTACTACTACTACTACTACTACTACTACTACTAATAATAATAATAATAATAATAAGCAATTATAAGTAGACTATTCATAAAGTTATTCCCTCCGGCAGTGACAACGTCCTGCAAGCATAAAGAGATTATCTAAGGAGAAGTGCGTTTTAACAAATATATAAATATATTCATTCATTCACTAATTCATTTTCTTTTCGGCTTAGTCCCTTTATTAATTTGGGGTCGCCACAGAACCGCCAACTTATCCAGCATATGTTTTACACAGCGGATGCCCTTCCAGCTGTAACCCATCTCTGGGAAATATTAAAAAAATATATAAGCTAATTTATAATGAGCTTAAATTGTATATATTTTTTCATTAGCAGCATTATACTGTGTGCCGTATTTATGACCCAGATGTGTAGCCAATAAACATTAAAATGTGCTTTTAGAAACTTAAAATATTAATATTTTATGTTGGCTATGTTTAGGATATGGGATAGAATAGCATACAGTGTAAAAAACAAAACAAAAACACTTTGTCCCGTAGACCGAAGCCGAAACAGGCCAGCTATAATATTTTTTTTTTCATAGTGATATGCAGACCAAGATGTCTTGCATTGCGAATTATATTTTTCCACACTATAGGCTAGCCTATGCCGTGCAACAAATAATAATTTTTGCTTTTGAACTAGATATCCAGTTAAAGCACAACGCATCCCAGCATTATGGATATATTATTAGCTTAATATTATAATTATTAGACATTCGTGGATATAATGCGCTCTTTTAAACAAGCAGATTTTTTTCCCTTATGCAGGTTGTTCGCGCTGCATGCGTAAAAGAGAAACGAGGAGAGAATGAACATGCGGTTAACTTCATAAACCACTAACAGCAAAAGGGAACCTATTTTGAGTGCACAAGAGTGTTTAAGGTGTAGTGGCAGTTGGTCAAATATTTGTAACCTAGCCTATAATAAATAATAATTGTTGATAAAGCAAGTGAAACTGCGATCAGTGGATGCGCTCCATCGGCTCAATAACCTTTTTATTATTTTGTGCTGTGCCGCGATTTTCATATCTTGTGCGCATGATGGTCAAACAAACCATGATAGTCAAACAAATCAAAACCTTCTTTTTACCCCAACGCAATTTATTAGGGCAATATAAAGGCTAAAGAACTTAGTTCTTATATTTGCTTAATTTTAGCAGCCTAGGGCTACATCTCACCATGGATTCTATCTTTTCTATAGTGTAAAATCATTGCTAAGAAAACTAAAACAAACCAACAAAATTATAACTTCATTGAACAAACCCTTTCACATATGCTACAGTACACACTTATAGTGTCATCCTATTGTGAAAAGGCAAAGCTGAAAACCTGTGGTTAAGGCGCCACCCAGCGGCCAAAAGCTGTTGGCGCACTTTTTAACGCCGCCGCGGCGGGAAGAATGGCGGTAATTAGGGCGTTTTGAACTAGAGACATCTGTATATATATATATATATATATATATATATATATATTTTTTTTTAATTTAATTTAAATTGAAATTAACTCATAATTAATTTTTAACCACACAGCAACCAAAACCAGCAGTCACAGAACCGGATCACATCAAAACACTGCCCCCTCTCACCCACACACTGCACTTATTGTTTTGTAGATTACACTACCTATTAGAGTATGTTTTATTTTCAAAACGAGGTATAAATTCGTCCCGTTTTAAATTCTTTTGAATATAATCATGTGCTGCTTGTCAATCAGACAATGCTTCTATGTTTGTTCTTGCTGTCAATTGCGGGTAAAAAAATAAAAGTAAAAGTTTAACTGGAGGCGCTGCGTGATGCGTGTGCATGCAAACGGGAGTCAGTTTTGTCCGTGGAGTCAGATTTTGATACAACTTTCCTTTCCTTCACCTCCTCTTGCAGGTGGTCCTATGCAGTTTGCGCTACAGTATGCACTGGTCACTACTAACTGAAAGTAGTAGGAGCACACAGTTATGTTTTGTTAAATAAGTTTCATATAAAATTCATGTCTCAAAGCCATCCAAAGTTTGTGAACCCACCACCAACATTTTTAGACCTTTTTTATTTATATTTTTTAACATTTTTAATCAAATTCAAAAGCGCCAAATAAGCGGGAAACTGCCTGGCAACACTTCATTTTATGCATATGCTCTTTTATTAAAATAAAAATAATTTAAATGTTCACACATTTTCACTTGCCACACATATGTATGTACTGTATATATATATATATATGTGTATAGATAGATAGATAGATAGATAGATAGATAGATAGATAGATAGATAGACAGACAAATAGATAGATAGAAGCAATTACAGCGTTATGCTAGATAAAGTTATTACATTTGTAGTTATACATTCTGTTTCACATTCATGAAATAAAATGGATTGTAAACAACATATTATTTGCCAATTTAATGCATGGCGAGCTTGACCAATGCGAGTTATTGTATAGTGCAGGAATGCATTTGGAGTCTGTGTAGTTAAGACTACTCCAGTGGGTATTCACAAACAGCCTGGAAATCTCTAAAAACACCACAGGCATTTTTGCAGCTCATTCTCACCAAGAAGCAAACCAAAGGGCTGGTTCTCACCAAAGATCAAAGCATTGACTAAAGCCATTGAGTATTCTTGCAAACCAAGACTTAGTGGTTCATAGCTCAAATGCTCCATAAGCAAAAAGAGAGGAAAAGGAAAAAGATGTGAGTGTTTTCAGCGAGTTTAAATCTGCTATTTTTTTAGCCACATTTGTCTCCTTCCACGACAGTATTTTCATAATTCAGTTTGAACAGACTTCTTTTTGGGAGTGTTTTTTAAGCTGCATTTTGATAGTGGAGTTTCAAAAATTATGAAAAATCACTACAGAAGTTGTCATCAAAATCACAGCTTTGGGTGCAGAAAACAAAGTCACTATTTTCTAAAGTCCGTCTCTCAACTGAAGCTCTGAAAATCACTTTTTAAAATATTCAAACATAGTCATAAACTATCAGGCACAGCTTCAATGATAGACATCAATTATAAGAAACGTCATTGTTTCTCATCACTTTCTCATCAACTTTCAACACTTGCTAATACATTTATGAGATAAATACGTATATGTAAATTGTTTTTAGCAATTCTGAGTTCATGTGGACTGAAAACATTAAAATACAATTATATTGCATTTGTATTAACCAATATTTACAAATATTTCCAAACATTTGATTGATTTACTGGAGGAATCTTTGCATTTGATTGAATCTTTTGAACAAACACATTTCATTCACTAGTCGCCACCTACTGGCATGGAGCTGTAATTCATACAATCTTAATTTTGAAGTTACATTATTTATGAAGTTACATTACCTTCAAAACAAGTGATCGTTACCACAACCATCAGTGTTTATATCCAAATTATAAACCTTTATCTCAGTCTGTACTGGATAATTTAAAAGTTTATAGCGCAGAAATAATGATAATAAGCTGTTTTTTTTCAACTGCTCTCTCTAGGTCACAAGCAGATCTGAACATCCACTGAGACTGTACTTGTAGGGACATAATGATGAACCACTTGCTGGTTGAAAATTGATTGAAATATGTGATGATTCAGATCGATTGAGATGCCATGAGAAAATTATGTCATTTTAACAATATAATTATGTCGTTTTAATGAGAAAAAGATGTCATTTTAATGACATAATTATATCGTTTTAACAAATTAACATCTCATTATTATGAGAAAATGTCATTTTAACTAAATAACATCTCATTATACGATGTCATTTTAACAAAGATCTCGTTATTATGACATAATTGCAAGAAAAAAATTATGTTGCAGCAATTTGTCACTATATGATACATATTAAAGTAGTGTCAAAAAGTGCTTTGTTTACAGCTGTAACCCAGAAAATACTGTCACTGGTGTTCATAAGTGCCAGCTGCTGGCAGACAGTGAATTTGTGGTTCATTTAGCACATCTGCTGTTTTATACAGATGTTTTTTATTATTATTATTATTAGTATTATTATTAAGGCTAAGAGTTTTACAAAACTAAAGTCAGATCATTCTGTATTTGCTTCACATTTAGAAATGAAACTATCTAATTTAGATTAAAAACTGCTCATCCTGCATACAGTATATGCTGAATCTTTGGATGATCATAAATAAAATACAGTGCACATGCAAGCATTTTTTACATTAAGATAAATTTTATTTTTGCATTTTATTTGATTAGGGGTTTTGTTTGAAAATTTCACAAAGAAACAAGTAGCAAAAGTCTGATAAAATGGCACCTTTTCATTTATTTTTATATTTTCTTCTCGATCAAATCAAAGAATCATGATTTAATCGCTCCATCCCTATATGCATACACATGTTCTACTATGTACTGTATGAAAAATTGCTATCATTTAGGAATGTGTTTGAATCCAGATCATGATCTTTTAATAATTAACTCTGTCTGTGATGTAAATAACCATTCCTGTAATTGGTTGCTGGTGTAAAGTGAACAACAACAAATGGCTATAATAATAATAATAATAATAATAATAATAATAATAATAATAATAATAATAATAATAATAATAATAATAGGGCGACACGGTGGCGCAGTAGGTAGTGCTGTCGCCTCACAGCATGAAGGTCACTGGTTCGAGCCTTGGTTGGGTCAGTTGGCATTTCTGTGTGGAGTTTGCATGTTCTCAGTGTTCGCGTGGGTTTCCTCCGGGTGCTCCGGTTTCTCCCACAGTCCAAAGATATGCAGTACAGGTGAATTCAGTAAGCTGAATTGTCTGTAGTGTAAGTGTGTGTATGAGAATGTATGGATGTTTCCCAGAGATGGGTTGCGGCTGGAATGGCACCCACTGCGTAAAACCAATGCTGGATAAGTTGGCGGTTCATTCTGCTCTGGCGACCTTGGATTGATAAAGGGACTAAGCAAAAAAGAAAATGAATGAATGAATGAATGAATGAATGAATGAATGATAATAATAATAATAATAATAATAATAATAATAATAATAATAATAATAAAAGTAAACTTAAAAAAGTGCAAGACAATATCCTACTGGACAGAGAAAGAGAAGCTTTTAGTTCAGTCAGCCCACAGCCGCAACTTGTTGGACTTCCTCAGATCACACATGCACACATTCACGACTATCTAAATGGGTTATCTTACCCTGCGAGAGGATGAAAACCTGAGAATCAAAGAAAGCAAGAGTGGGAGCAAGCATGAGATATGAGTCTCATTAAAGTCCCATTGATGAAAGCGTCAAACGCAAGTATAGCGCTGAAGAAGGCAGGCAGACGATGATAAAAGGAAATCCCATATGATTTAGAGACGTAACTTCTGGGACACAGTGGGCACCGATGACGTCTATTCTGTATTTTGGTACCGCTGACTACTGGAGAACACCAAGCATTAGTGACGAGCATGCAATAATAATGAACCGACTAGTGTTTGACAGCAATTATATTGTAATAAAAATGAGGCATCAACGTCATAACTGTGCTAAAAGTACTTCAGCTGTAATAGTTACAGGAAGGGGTGATGGTGGCACGCTATCAGTCCACAACACCTACGTGGAGTATTTCCATAAAGCAGTGGAGATTTCACACTTCTGAAAAGCTGCCATTAATACTTGACTCCTGGTACTGAATGAAGATTTAAAGTCAATATCCAACAGAAAATGAAGAGCCATACATATTTCAGTGATACGGAAGACATTGGCAGAATCACAGATCCAGACTGCATAATGCAAAAAAGGCTGTTATGCAAGTGTGAAGTCTGCATGTTTTGTTTTGTTTGTGCATTGGTTTGTCAGCTTCACATACTCGTACGTGAGTGATGCTTGTAGGGCTCTCTCATGTGGACACTCAGCATAAATTTCATCTCAGGGGCTGCTGAGAATGTTCACTTTATGAATGAATGAATCCACTTCGGTTGCAAGCAACAGGGTCTTCACTACAAACCTAAGAAAACAAAAAGTTTGGCTTAACTTTAACTTAAATAATTAAAGGAACACTGAACTTAGTGAAAAAGTAAGTTCATTTTACAAACCTAGATCTCAGAAGTCAAGTCAAATCAAGTCGAGCTTTATTGTCATCCTGCTACGTGTGTGGACATACAGAGTGATGTATGTGTCTCGCAGGACAACAGTGCTACATAAATTAATTATAAATACGAACACAAAACTGGACATAAGAGCTATTTAAAAAAAGACCTACAGTATACAACTTGTATGTGTAACTAACATATACTAAAAGATGTTAAACTGTACACTTAAGACAGGCTACACAAATGCTTTTACATGAGACTAAACAATGTTGTGCAGGATATTGTGCAAGAGAGGTATTAACCTCCTAGGGCTTAGTGGCCACGTACGTGGACAGCACATTTTAGCTGTTACTGTATGTCCACAATTGTATACTTTGAATGTTTTATATTTTGTTACAGACATAAGTGTCATCCTGCAATTGTTTTGTAGCATATGAAATGTCCCAAACACTATTTTTAACTGTCCAAAATGGGCCAAAACTAACGCTCTGATAGTCAAAACATGTTCAAAAAATATGTGTGTATGTGTTATTAACCACGAGTCCATATATATGGACACCATTTTTCTCTAAAAGTACATCATATCAAAAGATGATACTTAGGTTTTATTCTAATTAGGTTCTAATAAGCCCAAATAGCGAAGAGAAATAAAAATGCATCCAAAAAAACAAACAAACAAACAAAAAAAACCCCAGCATGGGCCTTAAGAGATTGAAGGCAATCGAGGTATTTAAGGTTTAATAATGTGCAAGATTTATTTAAGGTTGAAGCAAGCAGTGCAACATGACTGTGGTACATTCATTCATTTTCTTTTCAGTTTAGTTCCTTTATTAATCAGGGGATGCCACAGCGGAATGAACCGACAACTTATCTAGCATGTGTTTTACACAATGAATGCCCTTCCAGCTGCAACCAAACACTGGGAAAAACCCATACACACTCAATTACACACATACACTACGGACAATTGAGCCTACCCTATTCACCTATAGTGAATGTCTTTGAACTTGTGTGGGAAACCGGAGCACCTGGAGGAAATCCACGAGAACACAGGGAGAACATGCAAACTCCACACAGAGACGCCAACTGACCCAGCCAAGGCTCAACCCAGCGACCTTCTTGCTGTGAGGTGACAGCACTACCCACTGCGCCCCAAAATGTGGTACATTTAAAGAAACATCATGGATTCCATATACATTTCTGAATCCATTCAGGTGATCTCTGGGTCTGGTGGACGCACTTTTAGCTTAGCTTAGCCAAAAATCCTAGAATACAAAAAACATGTTACTTGTATAGATTTGAATGGGGAAAAGTGTAATGGTCAATAAGGTGAATGAAGCCCCGCCTTCAAGTACAGGAGCCAAGCATCGATTGATTTAGAATGACGATTCTCTGAGGGGAGGGTCAGATGTGTGTTTTTACGTCAATTCCTGTAACTGTTATGAACCCTCTGGGGTCAGCAAATGCACTGAAATCTCAGCAAATACTTGCTTCACAGACATTAGAAATATTTACAAATAAAGCTTGAAATCTTGTGTTTTAAAAGAACAAACTAGACTTGAAAACAAATGTTCCATGTATGTGAGGTACAGTTGACTCGTTAAGTGCATATCCCATTAGAGCAACTTCACGAATGCACACAAACTTGTAAACAAAGAGGTCGCTGCCATATTGGGAGGAGACTTGACATCAAGACCAAGTTGGGAATTACTTCAGAAGATCAGCGTGATCGGACGAGGCATTATTCAGAGGATGTTGCTGTGTGAAACATAACAGAAATGACCAAAATGGAGGTTGGTGTTGTGATCTCGTTTCTGTTGAGTGCGCATATGCATTAGATTGGTAAAATGCTAATTTTGTGTGATTCAAACATTTGTTGTGTCATTCAAACAGTTTCCAATTAATTTGACTGGTTATTCCAAACATGAAATCTAACCGTAAGCTTGGCAAACAGTTTTGGAGTATTTGATGTTCCCCATTCCAACAGAATTCCTGAGCATACTGCATGAGAGGCATTTCAAACATGGCCACCGAGTGAAATAACTTCCCCCTAAGGGACTTTGGCTTATCTTAAATTATTGAATCATATTAGACCATTAGCATCTCACTCAAATTTCAATAATATTCCTCTTTAAAGCTTGACTTTTAGTTACATCATGTACTAAGATCGACGATACCAATAACCCACCCCAAATCAGATGCAAACATAAACGCACATGCATCCAAACACAAATAAAATGAGATGGAAAGGCCAGCAGTGATTGATGTCCCAGACCTCCTGAGGGATCCTGACACAAAACTTTTCACAGCTTGTTACGCAGATTCAATCATTGACCTTTTTCATGTTGCATGCTGAACAGAGACAGCTGAGAGTCGAGTCCCCGTCACCACAGGGTGGGATTCCTTCAAACGCACAGCCTTTCATCACGTCCCAATCACACACCGCTGCATAAACAAGCCAAACGCACACACCGAAAAAAGGAATGACAGGAGCGTTTGAGATCAATACAGATGCTCTCTGCGGGGAGAGCGGTTCGAGAGGGAGGGTTGAGCTTCAGGAACGAGACTGATTGATTGAATTGCCGTCAGTGTGTGGCACAGCGTGAGCGCATGAACGTTTAGCTCGTACATCAGTGAGCAGCTCGTGCCAGGACTTATCTCAACTGTCATGAGGTCTTGAAGGAGTCACAATGACACACCATTCCCTCTGTCTGATATCAAACAATTATGGCTGTGATAACATAATCATCAATAATGCTGTTTGAATACAGACTCAGAGAAAATGTACGCAAAGTTAAATGAATATATAAATGAATACATGAATGAATTAATGAATATTTTTAATAACAAAAATAGCACTCAGTAAATCAGTATCTTCCAAGAAAATATGAATTGGTTCTTAAATACTTTATAGATGTTTAAATGCTTTAAATTGTTCTTAAATTGTTGTACTATTGCCTGAATCATTTGCAATACAAGCATGTCACATATTTATTTGCCTCTTTATGATGAATGGTCTGTTGCATTTACTTGTGTGCGCTAAATGAATGAATTAAAATGTAAATGTAGTTGACAAACTACACAACATCAGATGGTTGTATGTTCTGAAAGAACAACCATAAAACAAAAACAGACCATTCTTATATTTTTAAGTACTTTAACGGTTACTAAAACAATTTAATTGCATATGTTTTATTCCCCAATGTGTGTAACATTTATCAAAATAATTTCTCTTTTGCAAAGATGTCTCTTTTATTCTTTAATTATGTGTTTAATAGTGCAAAAACAGGAAAACCAGGTGCTAACAATTGTCAAACCACAACTATCCAATCAATTACCACAGGACAAAATCAAGCTCAGCCCTACATCTCTTCTTTGGAAAAAAGTGTCATTTGGATATATACACCACAATAGTGAGAATAAACTAAAACATCTAATATCTAATAGCCAAATACTGTTATACTGTTAGAAAAATATTATAAAAAAATTATGTACATATAATTATTATTCACATATAATTACATATACTGTACAGTGGAGGAAATAAGTATTCAACACGTCACAATTTTTCTCAAAAACATATTTCTAAAGGTGCTGCTGAAATTATCACCAGATGTTGATAGCAACCAACGAAATACATGTATGAAAAGACAACAAATCTAATTAGTTTACAAATTAAGTTATGTGTAATAAAATGAAATAACACAGGGAAAAAAACAGTATTGAACACATGAAGAAAAGGAGGTGTAGAAAGGCAGTGGAAGTCCAGACAGCAGCTGAAATCTCTCAGTAGTTATTCAGCAACCCTTTGCTATTCGTCACTGTAAAATAACCAGGATAAAACCGGGGTGAACTTTTCAGCAAGACAAGGATCCAAAACAGCCAAGGAAACTCAAATGCTTTCAGAGAAAGAAATTCAAGCTGTAGAATCGCCCAGCCAATCACCTGACTTGAATCCATTAGAAAATACAAAATAAAGATCAGTTTGGATAGACCCACAAAACCATCAAGATTTTGACACTCTATTAAAGTCTGTGAGGAAAATAAATAAATAAATAAATAAATAAATAAATCACACCTGAGCAATGCATGTGACCTCCTTCTCCACATGAGAGTCGTCTTAAGCTGCCATAACCCAAAAATCTGCTAAATCTTGCTTTATGTTTATTTTTTTAAATAGTTTAACCCAATTCAATAGCTTTATGTATGATATATCGTTATTAGCAATACTGATATTTGTACATTGTACAATTGTTTCCTTGTGGAAAAACAAAATAGCCCACTGTTGTCTAATGTGTGCAGTGATTAGCTAATGCATTGGACAGAGGGTGTTCAAAAAACAGCAGTGTTGAGTTTAATGACATCATTCATTCATCCTGTGGAAAATAAAATAGCTGACATTAATGGTTCATTGTTAAGGAGGATGGTCAGCAATGTGTCACACATGTAAAATGTGCTGTTTCAAACATTGTTCAAAACTTATAAAAAAGTGCAGCAAATCACATCTACAGTAAGCGCTAGGCATGGGACGATAACCGTTTTCAAGGTATACCGCGGTTTGGAAAAGTCAAGGTTTTCAAACAGCCAAAATTTTCTGCTATACCGTTCCCAAGGTATGTGTATGATTTATTTTTTATTTTTATTTTTTTTTAGGTGTAAATTGTAAAGAAATCTGTGTTTTTATACAAATGAAGACAGCAGAAGTCAATGATTCCCTTTAATTATTCAGCCTGACATGTTCACTGCTCCAAAATATTTTAAATGTTTCTCAAAATTAAATATATTGTGTTTAATGGGGAAAAAGGTTTTGTTTTTTAGCCAGACATTTAAAAAGAATATATGTTAGAGCAGTAAACACAATACCATCATACCATGAAACCGTGATTATTTTATCCAAGGTTATCATACCGTCAGAATCTTAAACCGGCCCATGTCTCATCTAAAATTATCACAATTTATTGAAAAAGTCAACAAAAACCTGAATCATGCATAAGAAAACAACTGACTAGTCATAATGGATCGAAGAATAGTCTGAATGGCAAAGTTCCAGCCAATCATCACCTCCAGAGAGATCAAGGATGGTCGAAAATGACTTGTACTGTATAGTACAGTACGTATGGTAATAGTAAGAAGACTTCTAAAGGGGATGCTCATCTGTTAGCAATAAGTCCCTGTAAAGCACCACACTAACCACAACGCAAAACATGCACCTCACTTCACTCAGTCTAGATAACTATTTATGTGTTTGCATTGCCCTTTTTAAGTCATTTACTCATGTGAACAATTATATACCTGTTTGATGCGAAGTCAGCATAAGGACCTCCAAATACAAACGCTGAAAAGAACACTCATTTTGACATCATTAACCTGTGCTCACATGCAGAGCCTAATAGAAATAATGGGAAAAAATGGTGGTCAGCAGTGGTGCTCTCTCTAATGAACTCACTGCACACACACAAACACAGAGATGCCCCATCCTTCCCTCAAACACCCACACACAATCACTCAGACAGCCCAGGCTCTCCAGCAACTCA
>CAIGQQ010038942.1:1977007-1988114 GCA_903798035.1 Danio albolineatus | reverse complement strand
TGTGTGTGTTGCAGTTAATACAACAAAGAACACACATACACACACACAAACAGAAGCAATGAGCTAGACGGGGCTGCCAACCCACACCCACACACACTGCTCGGTGTAGTGGCGCTTCCCTTGTCTTTTGTCTCAATCGTGTTTTCAGCCTCATCTGCAGCTTCTCCTCCTCAACGCCAATCAATAGTGTTTCAGGCCGCACTTCTCAAGTACCACTTACTGCAGGCTAATGGTGCCGAAGGGTTACAGCAAAGCAGCCTGACTCACTGCATATATCATGCCACTCGCTACATTCTCAAACATAAAAATAAAAAACATTTTGCTGGCTGATATAACCCTTGATTTATGTCTCCGCCGCAGCTGGCCTGAGGGAATGGCTTTGGGGTGCAAAAACTGAATTTTTGATTATTTTATTTTTATTTCGTTGCCTGGACTGTGCTCTCAGGCCAACATGCAAATGTTGCACAGTACAGTTGAAATATTTTTGTTCATAAGAGTTGCATATGGTCTGATGTAGGAGTAAATGATATAAGCAAGTCAGTTATACTGAAAAAGTATTTAAAATGTATCTAATGTAGACGCACAAACATAATATTTTAAATCATCAAAATATCAATTTAAATGGGAGATTTGTGGGGGGTGTAGATTAGAACGTCTTTATTGTCCCTGAAGGGCAATTAGGTTTACAGCAAAAGCCGATTGTTGACAGCAACAAGTCACACTCAACAAGATAAAAATAACAGTAACAATAATTTGATCATAGAGGGAAAAAAAAACTTAAAGCTTATTAAGTAACCCAACTGCAGTTGGAACAAATGAGTACAAATATCTGTTTGACCTTGCCCGTCTAGAATAAGTATACCTTCTGCCTGATGGCAGGAGGCAAAACTTTATAACTTTATAAGTAAGTGGGTGGTTCTCATCTGCTAAAATGGACATAGCTTTCTTTATAACTCTCACGTCATACACTTGTCCAATACTGTTAAGATTTATGCCCAAGATCTTTTGACGCTGATGAACAATTTTTGAAAGTCTGTTTTTACTTGTCACCCTTATATATTATATGTGTATTCACATATGCTGAGCACTTAATCACAATTTACTTATATATGCAATTTGCTTAATTTTAAAAGCGTGTCAAAAATGAGTACTTCTATGTACACTGCAAATCAATGAATTCTCTGATGGATGTTCATCTTCACTTTCTAAAAAAAAAAAAAAAAAATAAAAAAAAACAATAATTTCCAGATTTTTAACTAACAGTAATGCAATGAAAAAAGGTACTGCAATTCTAATAATGCGGTAAAGGTATGCAAGAAAAGTTAGTTAAACATATCAAACTTGAACTAAAGTTAAAATAATTCAACTCAATTATGTTTAAATTAAGAGATTATTGAATATTACACTACAATAGAAACAACACAAAAGGCCCAATTTAGACAATATTAGATGTCATTTCTTGCCATTGTTCACTGATATTGCACAAACAAACAAACAAACAAACAAACAAACAACCAAACAAATAAATAAATAAATAAATAAATAAATAAATAAATAAACACAGAGGTCCACTCTTGGTCAAAAAAACTAAACAAAACAAAACAAAACTAAAACACACAACACATAACAAGAGGCCTTTCCACTTGATTTTAACATGATTTAAGGGGGGGGGGGGGGGGTCCCCTCTTGGCTCCAGGTCCCCTGTTAGTGGGTGTGTAATGACATGTTTTACAGTGTGAATCTGAAACATATTTCCTAAGGAAAACAACTAGATCTTTATCAAAGGCCTCTAACGTGTCTCTAAAACAGACATAAGACAAAATAAAATGAATAAATAATCAAAAAAATCACCTATAAAGGTGTAACAAATTGTCCCTAGAACATACCTATAGCAAAAAAATTACTGTGTGTGTTTGTATGTGTGCGTGCGTCGTCAAACACAAGTAAGGAGCCAAAGTTCTGTTCGACTACATGTCAGAAGTAGTCGCGTGTAGGTGTCCGCAGTTGTTTTTGCCATACATAGATAACAGACCTCTTGGTTATGCTCACCTGAAATATTCCCTTCATATATTGCATCTTTTGTCATTAAGCTCAGTTTCCTGTTCTCGCGCTCTCTTTAGGCGTGCTGTGTTATGATTGGTTCAAACAGTATACTGCGGGAAAATTGTGCTGTAAGTTGAATCGCGCATTTTCAAATCACGGTTTCAATACCATTTAAATTAACTGCACAGCCCTAACACACACACACACACACACACACACACACACACACACGCACGCACACACACACACACATGCACACCCTTGTCCAAGCTGCTGTTAAATCAATGTACACTAGACTAGTTAAACCAAATTAATAATTGAAATCCTATCATTCTGTCAAAAATTGCATAGCTGGCTCACACTCCTTCGCTTCTGAATTTAACACTGCTAACACAAGTGGGAAAAGTGTGTTTGTGTGTGTGTGCGTGTGTGTGTGTGTGTGTGTGTGTGTGTGTGTGTGTGTGTGTGTGAGGACGAAACAGCACCTGACAACACCAGGATAATAGTGTCTCCAGAAGCAGCAAGAAGCTCCTGAACCTCACATTTCACAAATTCACAGCTGTAAACCAGTGACTGCCGACTGCTGTGGCCATTAATACACTCAATGCCAGCTTGTACAACCTGCACCACATTCTGTTGCACAAATTCCACAGAAACATGAAGGCAATGTCTTCCTATGATTCATTAGACACAGAACCACAGTGGCATGTCATTAGCAATGTTGAAAGGAGAATCAATTGCTACACAGTGTTGGCTTATTACCCACTGAGATATATCACATGCATGTAGTTTATACAGTTGCATTGCAAAACAGAGGTTATTATTTAGATGCAACCCTTTCTGCTAATGTATGCATTCTGTTATTGGCAGTTAAATAATGCTATAATAACTCATCAGTAGGGCCAGACAGAATCTGCAGACATTTTTTGCTATTTCTGAGGAGTATTTTGTTAAAAATCTGCAGATTTATGCGGAATGATTTTGGGAGTATCATAACTAAAACCTTATTTTATATAATAAAAAGTATACCTTTTTAACTTTTATTTAATGTTTACAATGCAAATCCAATTAGATCCACTTTATTTGGTAAACAAAGCAAGTTTTTCATATAAAATCTCTACTAAAAGACAGAAAATAGTACTTTACAAACTGTATTGTAAATAAATCGTATGAATATTTTCATATTAGTCAATATTATTACTGAAATGAATTTAAAAACTGAATAAATGTACATTTACACATATTTACACCAGTAAATAAACAGATGGGCTAAAAATCAGCAGAAATCTGCGGAATTCTGTGTGCACAGATTCCGTGTGGCCCTACTCATCAGTTACAGAGTTAAAATGTACGCTTACAGTATAAGTAGGGCTGTCCAAGAATTAATCGTGATTAATCACATCCAAAATAAAAGTTTGTTTTGACATAATATGTCTGTGTGTTATATATATTTATTATGTATATGTGATAAACACATTCATAGAAGCCAAAACTATATATAAAAAAGTTACATCAAAGTAGTTACATCATATTCAAATGTAAAATTTGTATCATACACATATATTTTTTTATATATCTAAATATAAACCAACATTTTATCAAGTATATGCATCTGTGTATTTATATATTCATAATAAAATATACACAGTACACACACAAATATTATGTTAAGCTTTTATTTTGGATGTGATTAATCACGATTAATTTTTTGACAGCCCTAATTATAAGGGAAAAAAATTCAAGGATAAAACAAAAACAAAGAATTAAATGAAATCAAGACATACAAAAGAAAAGAAGGTTTAATAAAAAAAACACTGGAGTTCTGAAATAATTAAAGATGAACTTTATCACCTTTTGAAAGATTTAGATTTCATATTTTTTTGTCTTTTTTGTTAAACGGGTCACTAAATAGTTGATTTACATACTCAAGATTTAAATTACAATGGCGAACTTTAATATGAATATGTTTGAAATCTTTGAAACTTTTGAAATTTGCTCACAAATGACAGCACAAACAAAACAATCCCTATTCCAATGGATCCAGAAAATATATTAAAGCTAGTGTATTCTGCATCCAAGGCCAGTGACACTGTAAAGAAATATCTGTTAATTAACAGTTTCTGTATTTTGTGATTCACAAGTGTTTTCCACTTTTTTACGGTGGTAAATTGCATTATGGGACCTTGATCTCGGCTCTGTTGCCTCCTGATGTTGAAAATTCATCTCTACTGTTTAACAAAATGACTTTTATTGACATTTTAGTAGTCTAAAATAATGCAATGTATAAGAAATAATATAAGACTGTAAAATAACAGAAAATGTACTGGCAGTTTATAGCAACGATTTTATAGTGTAACATACTACACCAACACAGACAATTCATCAATCTAAACTATTAAAAATGTTAATAAAAAGAACTTTTCCCAACTTTTCACGGTTAAAAGTTGTTTGAAGAAAGATCAAGGTCCCATAATGGATTTCAAAAGCATAAATAAATGAATCACAAAATACAGAACACTGCTAATGCACAGATATTTATTTATTTATTTATTTTTTACTGTACAGTGACCATTCATTATTATTAGATTACTATTATCATTAGTTAGTTGTTCATTTGTGTTGCCATGAAAGCATTAAAGGTGTCACACCCTGTCTTCCCTGTATGTTTGTTTTCGTCATGTGACCTCCACCATGTGTTCCTTCGTTCCCGCCATATCATTATGTTCATCCCTTGTGTGTAATCATTGTCATCATGTTCCTGTGTATTTATACCCCTTAGTTTCATTCAGACTTCGTACGTTATTCTATCTGTCTAAGTTGATGTCTGGTTTCACCCCATGTTCTTCCTGTGTTCATCCATGTAAGTTATTGTTCATAAATTCACATGTTTGATAACCCTGCGATCCTGTGCCTTCCTGTAGTGAACCCAGGCATAACAAAAGGCTGTTTTGTAATGGCAGAAGGATATTACAATAAAACAAAAGCCACATGAATACAATATAAAAACAGAAAAATAGAGCAAATAAATTAAACAAGGTTATGTTTAAAATTGATACATGATAAATTTGAAAATATTAAATGATAAATAATAAATTTGAAAAACAATTCACTGAGAATGTGCACATCATAAACAAACAATTATACTTGTATTAAAACCAGGACAGTCTTATAAAATATATTAGGGAGAACATACACATGAGAACATATTTTTAAGACATCTGTAAAAACCTAGGTGAAACTGTCAAACAGTTAAAAGCAAATCTGTTTAAGATTTGAGAATGTATTTTTTGAAATATGTATCATTTATTCACGCTTATAATGATTGATTGCTGGTTTAAAATCTGATGGAGGAATTTGACACTCTTCACTACCAGATTAAAAGCTTCAAGGCTTTGCATTTTCAGGCTTTTAAAATGCTGTTTTTGTGTAAAAATAAATGGCCAGAAGGCATACAGAGTGTAGAACAGTTATCCCAAGATGTAGTTTTGCCCAATTAAGGGATTCAACAGAGACATTTTCCTTTTTAAACTGTATATAATTATACACTGTACATAAAAAAACATATATTCTAAACATCAAATGCTAGACAGTGTGGCTGCATAACATAGAACTAACTACAAACAAGTCAGAATTTGTTTTTGGAAATATCTTAACCATATAGCACCAAAAGCAACTTATTGTAATAAATTAGTTTTTTTTTTTTTAATTCACACACACATACTCATAATACAGTAGATTTTACACATGTATAGCCCTGAATCCATCATTAACATCAATCTTTAGTAATATGAGAACAAGTGGTCAGCTGTCCATTGAATGTATTTGTGTATGTGTAAAGGCCATTTCCCTCTCATTTTGTCACACTCTATACTCTAAATCATTTTTACAAAGGCACTGTGATTTGTTACAGTGTAACCTTGTTTTGATGCTTTTTCTCATAAGTCCAATAGCAATTACTTGTTAGTTCAGTAGGCAGACAGTAGGTATGAATTCGACCACAAGAGCATTTAAGCTATAAAACACTCTGATTACTGTATATGCGTTTTCAACTATCTCTGAAAGTAGTTGAAAGTGAACATTTAGGTCCCCCACACGAATACAGGTATTTTATTAATATATATTTTGCAATGTTTGCGCCATGAGACAGTAATCTGCCTCTTGTTCTCATGTTTGCAATGACTTATAAACAATTTACTCGCGAAAAAACTTAGGCTAATTCCCTGTTTGGTGTAAACCCTGCATCAATGTGCCATTATGTCCGCCTGTTGGTTCAGGTGCCCTTCACGTGCATCACAGTACATTTTTGTATTTTCATGTGGATGTAGATTTTTCATGTGGATGGTCTTACACTTACACACTTAATCTTACACATGCACTAATAAATGTCTCATTGTCATTGGATGAATGAAAGTTAATCTTAATACTAAGTGCAATGAAAGTTAATCTTAATACTAAGTGCATACCCCTATATATTCATAGTACCAAAAAAAATTAGCACATACAGTAGCAAATACTATGTATATACAAAGAAGGTTCCCTCCTATGAAGGTTTATTACTATGAATGGGGTAAATCGCAACATATTTAACATGGCCACCACTAAAAGTTGCTATTTTGAGTCAAATTAGACAACCGTGAATCTTTATAGCTTTAAGGAAGGGGTTTGTATAGGTTCACTTATTCATTACAGCCTGTCATTTGGCAAATACTGTGTTTTGCATTTGACAGGAAAAATAACATCATATCACATCAAATCAAATATAATGGCATTTCTGTGTCATCCCCCAGTTTTTGCTCTGGGTTTTGTCTATTGCCGCTGTGTTATTCCACATTTGTAACCACATGGTTTCCACTTAAACAGCCATAAAACAGACTGATGTTGTGAAATATATTGTGCATTCACAGTAGATACAGCAAACAGAAATTATCATGTTTTAAAAGTAATTAGAATGTAAGAAACAAAAGCAATGAGTCAGGTTCCTTCAGATGCTGTTGTTCATTTCAAATACGCAATTTAACTGCGAGTTCAGCAAGCTGTTTTTGAGAAGCCAGTATTCCCCTATTGTTTTAGATAGAACTCGGATGAACTACTGGATAGGTTGCAAATATGGCTGCCGAATAAAAAGTTTCCTTGAAAGGACCTTTGACCGTAGTCAGCATTTGAAGTGGATCAAAAAAAGTTCATCAAAGAAGTTCATCATTCCAATATACATTTTGGTCAACTTTTATGTAAGTTCACATGAATCACGATCACTTGTTGTAAAATGTAATTACACACAAAAAAAAATAAAATAAAAAAATCAGGAGTTCAACAAGTTATTTTAGTTTAAAAAAATCCCATGTTTAATTAGATGTATCGCTTGCTGTAGTCAAAATGACTTCTTTTTTTTTTTTCCCAGTGTACACAGTAAACACAGTGTACACAAAACGGACAGCAATTAAGGGGCTAAAAGCAGCGAGAAGCTCACAGTTCGAGCAACAGAGAGTTCAGGTCACGTTGTAAACAACCTGTCAACTGTCCTACGAGCGAGCATGCAGAATCTCACCCACTCGCTCTCTGCTGTGCATCCGTTATCCAGTTACATCAACAACAGTGGGGCGGGTGGAGAGGGGTGGGGGCTGGTCTTCTAATGGAGTGCCAGCGCTAATGAGATGAATCTATCCATTATAATGCTTTAACGAGAGTAAATCTGCATGCCTGGTAATTAGTCCACGCCCCTGCATTAGCTCCACTCCTCAGAGGAGCGACTCTGTCTTGTGTTGCCAGAGGACATCAGAGCGGCTGAATGCATTATGCTCCAGATGCTGCGAATTTTCATCATTTAGATGTGTTTCCATCAGGGAGCGGATTGATCAGGCACGGTCACGGCGGATAAGAGCACGGCATAATGACAGGCCGGGGAAGGAAAACTGCTGCCGTTGTTCAAAAAGAAACCCCATTAAGTGGCTCGCGGTTGCTAAGCAGACACGTACACACAACTATTTAGAGTGGCTGCGATGCTATAGTGGGTTTACAGAAACCGAGGCATTCAAACAACGGTCTCGTGACTCAGGGAGCATAATCAAGGGCTTAACAAATCAGACAGGTGCTAATTGCACAGTGCAACTGAGATGAAAACTGCATGCTTCCCACTGAGTTGAGCCAATATTAGTGTTGTGCGCACTACAAATGGCTTATTTTGGGGCTTTTAGTGCTTTTATTTAAAGGAGATTAGAATGAGTAATAAAGGAGTGAGATCTGGGGATGTTACAAGGCAGATTAAATCTCACATTGTCTGTGAGACTAATGCAGCTCATCACTAAGCCAACACTGTGACGTAGACCCTCGCATTTCAGGATAAATTGGGAATCGCATTTTAGAGGCTATGTATAAGATTCTTCTTGTATAAATCACATTTATAATGACTGTGACCAGCATGTAAGAGAACTTAAAACATCACCATATAACAAACAACAACAATACAATCACGTTATTTTTGTACATGTAAGCATACAGTTGACAATAGCAATGAACCCAAACTCTAACAACCATAAGGTATTTACTTCTGGCAAGGCAAATGGAGAAATACAGAGCTGCAATTTAGCCATATATGGACTATTAATTGTTAAATCGCAGTACTTTATAATTTCACATAATTTACTTTCACAATGTCATAATTTCAAATGACACTGTGAGGCTAAAAAGACTTAATATTGAAGCTGACTCATCAGTCATATGAAAATGTCTGAAGTTCAGACACTGAGCTTTCAAGTTATGTTTGCCAATACTCTATATCACAGACAAATGTGACCCTGACCACAAAACTCTCTTAAATCGCATCTACATTTATAAAAAATAGCCAATTCAAACACTGCATGAGTCATTCATGCCACAAATCCTTAGAATATTAAGCAAAAATCTGGTTTCATGAAGACAGTTTGTAGATGTCCTACTGTAAATATATGAACACTAAATCTATGATTAGAAATATGCATTGATTAATTTGGTATTTGAAATAGTTCCTATCCCACGGGTGCTCAACCCAGTTCCTGGAACCTTGATAAAACACATCTAAACCATTCAAAGCTTTGGTCACACTGCAGTTTTAGCCTCATGGACTTTCATTCATACACATGCGAATGCGACAGATCGGAAACGCAAGCTCGTGCATCAAGTTTCGAAATTTTGAAAGTTGCGAAATAGCATCACGTGACAGCGTGAGACCAATCGAAGATCAAAGCATAACCTCTTTCTACAGACATGTAAAATATGGACCTATCACTAGATTTTCAAATTGTCTAATCATCTTGTTTAATTCTGTTCCTTTCTGCAGCACCATTTGACAGAATTTTGCATGCTCAAACTCTAGTGTGACCACGGCATAAGTAAAATCTGAAGGAGAACTAGGTAATTAAAGACACGTGTGTTTGATCAAGATTGCAGCTGAATTCTGCAGCAACGTACAGTAGATCTCCAGGAACAGGGTTGCGCACCCCTGTCCTATCCTAACAAATCATACATACAAATGGAAAGCATATTAGTTCTGTTTTAAGTTTTTTAAAGCTATGAATAATCTTAAAAGATGACCCTTATGACTGGTTTTGTGGTCCAGGGACAAATGTTAAAGCAAATAAAACACAATATTTACTTGAAATGTCATGAATAGCAGCTGTGCAAGTTTTATCCATATTCATTATGTTTCTACCTCAGGATACCTGGATAATCCGAGATTATGCAAGTTTTTTAAATCGTCCTCTTCTGAAAATTTCCCTTAGATTGTAACCATGATAAAAATTGGAATCATCAATTTATTAATGTTAATGGTGCTTGAATACCAACATTACCAACACTGTAGATTTCTTCCATGCAGACATGTATAGCTCTTGACTACGAAGCATTATTACGATAACTTTCTATAAAGCTGCTTTGACATGACATGCATCATTAAAAGTGCAATACGAATAAATCTAAAACTTAAATTAATTCTTTGTCCACTTTAGGTCAAAAAAAAAGTGTCAACACATTGTTCCTGTGATCAAACTTTTCAATAATATAATAAACATAGTCGAATCCCTGTGATTTGGGAATAAGATTGTGTGGCTGTTTGATTCAAGATCACATACTTTTAACAACTAATCAAACAGCAATACTACAATGCAAGATCACGGGTCATATGCAGTCTAAACGACCGCCACATTGCTAAGTCCCAACACTGACACACAACAAAATCATAAAAGCCTATCTTCAACCTTCGCAGAACAATACAACTTTTTCCCAACC
The DNA here is from genome assembly GCA_903798035.1 of Danio albolineatus. NCBI lineage: Eukaryota > Metazoa > Chordata > Actinopteri > Cypriniformes > Danionidae > Danio > Danio albolineatus. The sequence continues at coordinate 1,977,812 of CAIGQQ010038942.1, read as the reverse complement.
ATTATCCAAAAAGCCATTACCGCACCGACTTCCATTTCAACAGCCAGACTCTGGAGTGTCTAAATATTCAGTGTATGGTGAATACAGCTCATCTAAGCCTTTCTCAAATGACGTCCTTGCACTAAAGGGAAAAAAAAAAAGTGTTCTGAAATGGCCAGATTAGATTAGCGCTACGAAGCTTTGATCTAAAGCTCGCTGGCTAGCTTTGATCTGCACAAGCAGCTCTTCACCATGACCAGAACACAATATGAGCCCATTTCACTTCCATTTGTATCAATTCTATGAGAATATATGACAATGAGAAGCTCTGCTCACCGTCACTTGCTGCCATTTATCCCTAATCAGAGTCACTTCAAGTCATGAATGGCGACAGTGTTCCTGAGGGAAAAATGACCATCAAGGGGTCTGGAGATCAGAGTGGCAGACTTCAAATGGAGACCATATTGACATAGAACAGCATGAGTGGAAACACACGAGGGCTAATATTTACAATTATTAAACGACTAATAGACTTTCAAGTGGAAGGGTGCAGGTTCACTGGCGACAAAAAGCCACTCATGAATTATCTATGATTCTGGAAGGGCATGGCATAGAAGTATATTTACAAAACAATGCGCTACACAATTCCTGATTAGTCTTTTTTACAATCTTTTAACTGTGGTCTATTAGTTGATTATCAAATAGTATTATCAAATTATCAATCTTTTTTGTATTTTTTTCTGATATAAATGAACATCTCTGATTAACGTGTGTCTTATATTCATTAGTCGTCTTCGCTGTATGTCACTCTCTTCTTTACCTTGCT
>CAIGQQ010038942.1:1947155-1969567 GCA_903798035.1 Danio albolineatus | reverse complement strand
TATAAATATATTGCATTTTCATTTTAAATTCCAGTTCAATCAAATGTTTCAAAAGTAATGCAACATGTTAAAATTTATTATTTTATAATAATATTATTTTATTATTTCCTTTATTTATTTTTATTATCAATATTGGAAATATGCATTAATTTTATAAAACATATGAATCGAAACTCTGAAACTCTAATGAGGAAGTGAAAAATAAGGTATGGCAAGCAGTGTGACATAACAGCGTTACTTTCGTCCTCCGCGCAGCTCTTGCAATTTAAACCTGATTAACATTTTAAAACTGAAAAACTAAGAGATTGCAAACTTAAGGATGTGTTATTGCACTAAATAACCTGTAGATTGATCATTAATGTGACGCATGATTACAGAAACACATCTTTCAAGAAAAAAGCTACAATAATTTACTTTCCACACTTAAAAACAGAAATTTGGATATAACTGCAGGACATGTTCCCAAAATCAGGTAATATTTGGCAGCTCCATCACGGGTTGAATGCTGAATTTGCTGTTATAGCCTGGAAAGCAAATGCTGTTAGGGCTTCGAGAACATCGCTTTGTTACATTCGTCTCCACTCTCCCCTATTGCAATATTCAGTATACGTCTATATCATTGCTTGTGTAATTTTTCATAGTCTTCTAACTAAATAACTAAGTCAGGGCTTAACAGTAGGGACTGCCCAATGGCCCGGGGAAAGTTTGAGAGATGCTTGGGACAGTAGACAGAATCGTTACTGGCTTGTCACTAAATTTGAATTTGCCTGCGACCATTTGTCAATTGCATGCACATATAGTCTGAAAATCAAGAAATAGTTTGTGCTTTCAAGTATTTGAATGCTACCTTCTCTGTGAAGTTGTGAATACCATATTGCTTTTTTGGTTCCTCTTATCTGATTGGATGTTGTGAGCATGTTTTTTTTTTTTTTTTTAAGTAACCTGGTAAAAGCCAACACAGTGAAGAGACGATAACATGACAGCAACATCAAATTATGAGGCTAAAAGAAAATGTCTGTTTTGTGATGTTTTGCTGTAATTTTTAAGTCAGCCAGGTTTTGTTTTGCAATAAAATACCTGCACATTTTCCTTAACATTTCTAGAAATTATTTTTGACACATAATTTAAAATATGTGGCTAAGAAATAGCAATTAACTTTTTTTTTTTGTGAAAAATTTTGGCAGGGCAAGTAAAAATTTGAACCACTGGTCCAATCGGGCCAGTAGAAAAAATCCTTCGTGTTGAACCCTGCTAAGTAATTAGTTAATTCAAATAAGTTTCTACTTAATATTCAATAGATGAACTGTAAGAAGAAAAACACAACCTCTTTGTACCCAGATTGGTTTTTCATTTACAGCTTAACATAAGCTATTCCCATAATGCAACCAAGGCATTGCGGGTCAGGAAAACAACTTGGGTCAAGACGGATACACAACATATCATTGCAGAGAAAGTTTTAACAGCAACACTACTACATTATATTCGTAACTTCCTATCCCATGCCGCTTTACGTGTTGTTTAGAATGCAGAGTGATGTCTGAGATACGCTTCTGGTCGGTTTTCATGAAATATTCATCACGCCTCTCGGTTTACATTGTTTTGCTTTGTATTATTCGCCTGAAGGATACAGAAGTATGAGGCTGGGGGGCTGTCACTGCATATCCCATATGATGAGAGAAATAAAGCAAGAGAAAAGCAAGGAGGGGAAAAAAGAGAGAGACTGACACCGAGTTCAGAGGGCACGGCTCAAAACTCCACGTCATAATCTGCCAAATCTGCCCTCTGCAGTGCGCAAACTCTCCAAAATCACATCGCTCATGTGGATGAGGCGAAGGCAAGACTGGAGAAATGGGATCTGAATGGAGAAGCAATGGAAAGGCAACTGAGTGTGAAAAAGCAGATAAGTAAAGTAGAATATATGGAATTTGTGACAGAATAGCAGCACTGCAGAATGACAGCTTGAAAAAAGACAGGGAAAATAAATAAATAAAAAAAGCGGGTGGCTGAAGACTAATTTAAACAGTGCCGAACAAGCCATCCAAGCTCTGGCTGATGCTGCGTGTGCTACTGCAGGAATGAGAAGTTCTTGGCATGTAATGAGTTGTTAATGAAACAGGAGGAACATGTTCAGCAATGATTCATTCAGTCCAGATCAAGCCTGAGAATGACATGAGCTGGAAGGGATGAGCGGTATACTGAATATTTATAACATTTTGATGATGACTTTACTTACCATATAAAACCTTTTAGGTGCAAAAATAAATGTTTTGGATTTAACAGTATTTATCAAGTCATTTTATACTTCAAAAATGTTCAAATGTAAAAAAAAAAAAAGAATAAGCTTTGACCACATCAGAATCACACGATTTCCGGAAAATAAATCTCACTGCGTCAGGTCTATCTGCAATGGCACAAGCACCCTAGTAAACAGAAATGTTGTCCTGATTGAATATAAGGTTTAATTCTCACTATTAACAAACCCTTAATTATGACTTGTTCCTCTATATAATTCTAATTTGCTACTTACAAACAGTAATGTGGTATGCTTTGTTACTTTTATGTTTATGTATTGGTTAGGATTATGTATGTAGAATGTGTACTTCATAAGAAATAATGAACAGCAAGGACAATAATAATCATATTAAACAACTAGACAATGTTGAGAATTGCTCCTGAAAATTTTATTTCGTCCCACTTTATATTAAGTAGCCTTAACTAATACACATATGAGCAATTCCAGCGTAATGGATGTGACATTTGCAGTAAAAACTCAAAACATAAACACACAGATAAGGTATATGTTAACATTATATTGAAACATCTGTTTACATTTTCCAAAACAAATGTACACAGAATTATGGGATCAGAAAAATATCATTCTAAAAACAATTTTTATACTTTAAATGAGGAAAATAAACATGCGTTATGGATGTGACGAAAAAAGTCTGCGAGTTTACAGTATACATCATACTTTGTAGAAATTCTGTGGATTAAACTGCACAATCCAAAAGAAATAATGATAAATCACAAGGATAAGAGTCGGCTCACTGTAGAACAAAAATGGTTGGTTTTATTTTAATTTACATTTTCCCATTTATGAGGCAAAAGCTGCATTATGGATGTGACACTTTTCTGTTATGGAAGTGACTGAAGTGAAATTTCAACTTGTGAGATTTTGGTAAATCAAATATAATTGTTTGAAAAGATTGACCAAAACATTTTTGAGTATTTGTGCTGCACTGTAAAATACAAAAATACACAAAAAAAGTTAGAAGGGTTGATGACAACTTTAATTTTTTCATGGCAAGGTTGACATTTGCATGGAATTGCTCATATACTGAAATTAATGTTTTGTTACAAAGTACTAATTGTGTAAATGTGTTTATGATCGATTAAATAAATGCAATTACATTTATTTATTTTTTTGTTACCTATCGGTAAAGTCTATACAGGATACAGCTGTGGATAGACACATCAACAGCATTCTTTTTGTAACACTATATAACAATAATTAAAATATGTACACTTTTGTGATTGTTGGGTTTAGGGTTGGAGTGGGGGTAGGTGTTGATAAAATACAATTTATTGGGTCATTTAATAAATAACATAAATAATACTCGGTACAACTACTGTTTTTACATTACTGTGACGGTTGGGATTAGGGTAGGGGTAGATGTAGAAAAAAAACATCATCATACATCATTTATTCATTCATTTTCTTTTCAGCTTAGTCACTTTATTAATCTGGGGTCGCCACAGCGGAATAAACCGCCAACTTATTCAGCAATTGTTTTACGTAGCGGATGCCCTTCCTGTCGCAGCCCATCTCTGGAAAACATCCATACACACTCAATCACACACATACACTATGGACAATTTTACCTTACCCAATTCACCAATACCACATGTCTTTGGACTGTGGGGGAAACTGGAGCACCCAGAGGAAACCCATGTGAATACAGGGAGAACATGTAAACTCCACACAGAAATGCCAACTGACCCAGCCATGGCTCAAACCAGCGACCTTCTTGCTGTGAGGTGACAGCGCTACCCACTGCACCACTGTGTCGCCTAATAAAAAAACAATTAATAGGAAATTTCAATAAATAATTTAAATATTTCTTGTTAACCTCCAGCTGCAACCGTATCTGATCTAGCAACAACCTTGTTCATCCCTTAAACCTACTACACCACCAAACCTGTCCCTAACCCTAGCCTTATCCCACCTCAAGAGCACCAGAAGTCTTTTGCAATGCATTATGAACATTGTAAGTACATTGTATTTATTTGTGATGCAAGTACATAGTAGTTAAGGTCACCTAACATAAAGTGGGACCTTTCATTTTAACCCATTAAATCAGTTTTGCTTCTTTGTTTGTGATCAGAACATTTTAAGTTATAAAGCACAAGAAACATTTTCAGTCTAATTATCCAGTAAGTGAATGTCAATTTGAACAATCATTTGAATAATCTGTTCTAATGTACAGAAAACCATGGCAGAGAGAACAGTGACTCATGGCCAGTTTTCAGAGAAATATTCATTTCAGTTCAATTTGGCTTTAAAACGAAAGCTCTGTCATATTCTGTGGTTCACGAGCTCTCACACATCACACATGTAGAATTCAAGCTTATTAGAGCGCCAAAACTGCCCACTGCTTTATGGCCAAATTATATACAAGCTATTCAAAATAAAGACAGTTGCAGTGATGTACAGAAGTCGTACAGTATCTAAACAAGGTATCTGCTGTTCACAACACCATTTGTTGTGGAAGATTTTCATGTATGCTTTGATATGCATCACGGTATTTACTGAATATTGAATTGCAGAGACTGTTACCAGTATAGGACGGCATGGTAGCTCAGTGTTTAGTACTGTTGCCTCACAACAAAAAGGTTGCTGGTTCGAGCCCCGGCAAGGCCAGCTGGTATGTGGAGTTTACATGTTCTCCCCGTGTTCGCATAGGTTTCCTCCGGGTGCTCCTCACAAGTCCAAAGACATGTGGTACAGGTGAATTGAATAAACTAAATTGGCCATAGCGTATGTGAGTGTATGGGTGTTTCCCCATGCTGGGTTGCGACTAGAAGGGCATCCGCTGCATAAAACATGCTGGATAAGATGGTTGTTCATTCGCTGTGGTGACCACTGACAAAATAAAGGAACTAAGCTGAAGAAAAATTAATGAATGAATGAATATTTTCAATATAGACTTACAGTAAATGTAAAATTTACCTGTGATGTTTTCTGTTCATATTGCTGAGCACTAATCATGATTAAAATACACATACACACATACAGAACAAACACACACACCGGCAGTCTTCATTTATAGGCACAGTAAAGCCCGGGACAGACCAAGCTGATGTCAAAGAACTAGCAGTCACCTCACATCAACAGTGTATGGTCCATAAACACACCAAATGGATGACTGTTGACTTAAACTAGAATGTGCTTCTGTGACTATGTTAAAGGATATGAGGTTTTTGTTCTCATGCTCTGAATCATAGCTGAACAGCCAATCATAGCACTCTCTCTGACCGATGGTGCTGGCGTGATTTCACATGCTGAATCAGGTGAACTCCTGCAATTGTGAACCAATGCATGGAACACACCAACTCTACAGACACTCATTGGTAGTCTGACGTTACCCAACAGCAGACTGTCGGCCCTTAGAGATTGATTGAAGTCCACAGGCAAGCAAATCAAGGTCAAGAGTTCCCCAACTACAGTAGGGGATCCATGGCCCATTCATGACCCCAAACAGCTCTCCAGGCACACAGCACATATATAACTCTGATTGATGTTTCTTCTGGACGTGCCAGACAAACTCAAGAGGAAACCACCAGCCATGACAGAAAAGTGGCGCATAAATGCTAACCATGTTGACAGAGGCTGTATATTATGGAAATAACAGGCAAAAGTCGATAAATGAAAGAACATCCAGTTCTGCTGAGCAAGAGCAAAAGATGACTGAAGCTAAATTCAATCTGAAGATCTGAATACCTGATCACAAGCAGCATCCCAAAAAAAGACAGAAAAAATAGATTAAGAGAGGCAGACAAAAAAGGAATTAGGTTGCTTTCTGGCTCTGACACTGTTCTCTTGCTGCAGATGGAAATGCTTCAATAGAGCCGCTGATGAGATTTAAATGAGTATTACTGTTCCTGCGACTGACGGCCACAGAGGAGAGAGATGGATGCAGATCACATACTCCGTGCAGCAGCAGGAGAACTTGCACAACACTCTCTTATCTTTGAAAGAGAGAGAGTGAGAGAGAGAGATGAAGTGAAAGATGAGGAGCGAAAGATGTGATGAGGGAAAGACTTTCCAGCATGCAGAATCTCCAGCAATTCCGAGCAGGGGACTCGTAGTCAGCCGGCGGCCTCTGACATCAAATGAAACTCATGCATTTATGGATGTGTTGAGGCAACGGATTTGATGAATGTTGCTCTATCTGTAACCTAAGACAAGTGATTCACTAATGTGTTTACAGAGGAATTTTAAATGTCTCATCGCATCCAGAGACAGAATTGGGTACTTCGCATCAGGTGTGGCGTGATGAGTTTTCTCATTCTTCTGCTCGCAAATACATTTCCATTACAATGTACCACTGTGCTTTAGAGGCCTGACGCATTCCCACCTCACCTTCGGGCCTGTGGCTCTTGATTTGAGAGAGGACCACTGTGTGCTCATAAACAAGACAAGACAAACTGTTTTGGGGGGGAACATAATCGCCTCTGTGCTCTTCTACCCACAGTGCAACCAGGAAATGTCACCGTGTTAAGAGGGGAAAGTTTCCTTTTTTTTATTGTTTACAATCTCTTGAACAAGTTTACGCAAGTCTCAGGGTACATAAGAGACTGAAAACTCTGAGTCGTGTGGATTCATTAAATAACGCAACCCTTTCTGTTTGTCCTCATGAGATGATTGCAAAGGTTACTGTAAAGCAAAGGTGTGTCAGAAGCTGTCTGCATAGTTTCACAATGCCTTGTGGAACAATATCAGCAATATATCACAGTGCCAAGTAATCTGACTGTTTCACACAAGTGTGCTTATTTTTGTTGTTGTTGTATCAATCGTTTCAAAGGCATTTCATAATTAAATTTGACGTGTTCGAATATAAAAACAGCCTTTAACACCATTTTCAAACCAGAGGATGAACATTTATCTACTTTAAAATCTGTTCTATGAAATGTTCATGTACTGTGTTCATTTACACTTGAGCAGCTCATGATTCAGTGCAAACAATGGTTTCTTTCACAATGAATGTAATTTAGGCCCAATCCCAACTCTACCCCATAGCTCTTCCCCTTACCTCTCGTTTTGCGCATTCACATGAAGCGGTGGGGATGTCCCAATTCTCTTTAGCTTGAAAGTGTTGGGCTAAGGGGTAGGGCTGGATAGCCCTTGAAACTGAGGCCCTGTTTACACTAGTGCGTTTTAGTTTTAAAACGGCGTTTTAGCATGAAAACGTTCCGCGTCCACACTAGCGTTTCACCCAGCGTTTCTGAACATACCTCCGTCCACACTACTCCACCAAAAACGTATATCTTGCGAATATATGCAGCTGTTGTAGTAAAAAAGGCAGAGTTTTACTGCACAATAGCGCCTAAAACGGATAATAGTGCCAACAACACTCCCATTTCTGTGTCCAGCAGCCACGCCTCCGTTTTCAGATGTCTCAGTTTTCCCCCATCCACACTGAGACGGAGCAGCAGCGTTTTAGAATGAAAACGGACTCTCCTGCGTTTCCAAAACGCTACATTTTTGGGGCTCGAAAACTCCCACGTAGTGTGGACGGATGGCGCAACCGTAGCAAAACGTATGCGTTTTAAAACAAAAACGCATTAGTGTAAACGGGGCCTGAGATTTTCCATGACCACACTAGAAACTAAGGGGTATGAAACTTTCTCAAAATACACCAGCAACATGGCTGGACACGAGGCTGGTCAGGCTGGTCAGGAGATGCACAAATGAAAGTAAGTTTTACCATTATTAAGACTTTTTTCAAGAAGCAAACATATGTTTTAATACATTGATAATTGCATTGTGTTTTATGGTCATGCTTTACAAAAAAATTAAAAAAATTAAATACCAAAAAGAAAAATCCTACTAAATTTTGTTATCTATAATCCATAATAATAACTCCTGTACAGTAGTCCCACAACATACTTTCACATCTGTCACTTGATGACACTTGAATACCCTGTCAGAAAAGTCTAGTGGCTAGAAATGACCTTTTTACAGTGTCTGCTATAACGTTCATGTTGTTTTGTTGTGTTTACATAGATGAAAATGGCCATGTTGTAAATACACAGTACAGTTATAAGCTTATTGACACATTATATCGTTATGATAACAAAACATTGTTGCCATATGTGATTTCCTGAAGATAAATACCAAAATAATAATGCAACTGAAATAACTACAGCAGTCGCCATTGTCAATCTCATATGAAGTTAGAGCTTGTGACAACATATGACGACCTGTGTGGTTGCTGTCAAATTTCTTACTGGTAAATCTGAAGCCCTTTCCCTTCACACTCTGTTTCAAGGGTCAAGGAAAGGGCTAGGGGTAAAAATAGAATTGGGATTGGCCCTAAATCTCTGCATGTGTTCTGAGTTAACATGCATTTGGGCAAATTGATAACATGCTTTCCCCATTGAGAACATTAAATAGATGATCAAAACTAAGTCTGTCACAAATCAATGAAAAATTTACTTGTAGCTCAAAATTTTGTTCTCCAAGTTATGCATTCAAATTTTATAAACTTTGCTTGAAAGTCTCATACTAAAATGAGTCATATAGTGTGAGTCATAATGCAAAAAAAGAACTGGAACACACTAAGAACAACTAAGGAATGCCTTGCACAAGGCCACAAGTTTGCAAGCCACTTGATTGTCACCTGGTACATGATTATGTCTGTTTGTTTTGCTCCCATCTTCACATAATCCATCAGCCAGGTCTTTCACTGCCGAACTTTCTCTCAGGTATGAAAAATGTTTCAATTATTCTAGTAAATGAGATGCTTTTAAACCGAGAGCGGCCTCCATATTTATACCAGCCTGCTTAATTAGGCTGGGTTTAGAGATCAATTCATTCTGAGAGTCTCCAGAGACTCAGAACCAGATAAAGAGATTACACACAAAAGAGAATACACGCAAACTATTTTATTTCAACAAAAAAAGGCTACCAAAAAATCCGTTTTGAGGATCTTAAGACAAGTTCAGGTGGAAAAATTATGTCGAAGCCACATGGAGTTTGAACTACCTCCCCAGGTCCTCTTTTTTTGTCGCAGATAGATGGATGAATTGCCAAAGCAGTGTTTAACATCTGGTCAGAAACCCACTTCCCCTGTTATGCGAAACAACATTAAGGAAAATATCACTCCCATGACGCTAGTAAAAACAAATAACAGCAGGCTGGTGACAGAAGGGGATTTGGAGGCAGAATGCGAGAGGACAGGCGGCACAAGAGACACATTTGAATGACTACAAAAGCTGGCCAAAGAAACCAGATATGAGACGTCAAGAAATCTGATTTCAAAACATGAGACAAATAAAAAAACAGACACACACACACACATACATTTCCAAGGGGCACCAAACAAATCAAACACGATGACAGACTAAACATCCTGGAAAATGACTCAGTCCCCTAAAGGAAATGCTAATTAAACTTAATCACACACATGAAAGAACAGTCCACACCGAGTCCAGATGAAGAACTTTTCCTCGCTGCAAGAAAACAATCAAAAGCACGTTCTTTAGTGAATCGTATTCCCTCTTGCATGTCACATCTCGAAATTCTACTGCCAGCCCATCTGACTGTCTTTCTCTCAGTGCTTCATTGATCCCATCCACGCTGAGCTGCAGTTGACAGTCACCGCAGCTGTGAAGCATCTGAGGCGCTTAACACCAGCCAATGGGCAACTCTGCAGTGTTCGCAGCTGGAATAAATGAGAATCAATAATAGTAATGACAATACCAGCAGGGCTGACTGAGGTCTCATCCCTCCCGCTAAAGACTGTATTAGCAAAGCAGCGGAACGTGCCTTGTTGTGCGCTCTAAGGCTTTGAAACATAACCAATGCCAGAAGTTATGTTGTATTGTATGAATAAACACAAATCACACTCTTACAGCCTCGGATTTAGCACCTCCTGGTGTGGCGAGCTGTTTTAAACTGAACACATGCCTTAGCTGGTGCCAAATTAGTTGGATCAATGCGGGAGCGTAGATAATAACATCTCTGGTGAGCACGGATGAAACTGATTTTTGGTGACAGTCGGTGTGGTGTGGTCTGTGAATGCTGCTGTGTGTCATCAGTGGCTGGAGAGAAGCTCCATTTTCTCAGGTCCACCATATCAAAGGCAAAGTCAGCAGGACAGGTCTCCCTGTGTGGACGCTGCCTGAAGGGGCGCCTACGGGGACTGGACTTGACAGAGAAGGCCTCAGAGAATCTTTACCATGGACTCATGCCATCCAGCGCTGGTCTTTTAAGTGGTAATAAGGTAAACCACACGGTCAAGGTCATAGGGGTGGTTTAAAGATCTCAGGGTTGGAATGGAGACAGAAAGATGGACCAAAGTTATGAGTGATGAAACTATAATAATGCTTAGTCTGTCATTTCAGAACACTACTTGTCTGATAGTAAGCTCATCTTTACATTATTTTGAAATATTTTCTGTATCCTCTGAACTTTTTAAACTGTTAAACCTATTAAATGGTCCCTACAACAAGTACAACAGGCAAGGCTTTTGACTGCATTCAAATGTTCTCATTTTTGCAATGTTTTTCCAGAGAGCACCACTAAAACTGATAAGCAATTCTATTTATGTTGCATATGAAAAGCATCAAAGGTCAAAACTAGATAAATGAAAGGTCAAGTAAAAGGTCAAAGTAAATGAAAGCATAAATATACCTTGCTACACATTTGAGTTGTGACACAGACAGTTTATCAGTTTGAAACAAAACTAGATGTTGTGTGGTGTGTTTATTTTATCTCTATACATATTTAGTGTACTTAATTTTTGATCATAAAATTTCAGGTCTATGGAACAAACACTGAAAAAAATCAAAATAAAGAAATCACGTGAACAACAGTGCTTTTAAAAAACTCTAAATCTGTTGTTGACAGGAACAATGGCACATTTAACATCTGTGTGTTTACATGTTCATTTGGCAGATATTTTTATCCAAAGTGGTATATAATACATTGAAGATAAACAATAAATCAGTTTTTGCATTTGCTGGGAACCAAACTCAAAAGCTTGGTGTTGCAGTGTCATGCTCTACAGAAGGCTTTGTCATTAACTGCATTAGTTTAACAAATTAAATGTTTAATTGTTGATCGATGCTGTTAATTAATAATTTTTCTCTGTATCTTAACTGATGCTTGTATGGAGTCAGATTAGTCGCAAAAATAATACATTCACAAAATATAATTCATACATCCACAACACAATTCACATTTACAAAATCTAATTTGTAAGTTCAAAACATAATTCGAAAAAATACGTAAATTCAATTTGTGAATTCAAAATGTGATTCATAAATACACAAATCTATTTCATAAATTCAAAACATGATTTATAAATACACAAATCCAACTCATCTGGTAAAAATATTTATTTTTTTATTAAATTGTGTGTTGTATTTATAAATGTGTTTAGAATTCACAAATTGTGTGTTGTATTTATAAATTTGTTTAGAATTCACAAATTGTGTGTTGTGTTTATAAATGTGTTTAGAATTCACAAATTGTGTGTTGTATTTATAAATGTGTTTAGAATTTACAAATTGGATTTTGTAAATGTGAATTTTGCTGTGCATGTATGAATTTAATTTTGTAAATGTATTATTTTTGAGACTGATCTGGCTCCATACTGATGCAGTTCTTACCATCAGAGGTCCATATCTAACATAAAAACATAGCATATATTATTAGCAATTATGCACGTTTTATGAAAACATACTGATATTTTTTACTTTTATTATTATTAAAATGCCCAAACGTTTATCTGAAACTACTGTAAACACAATTGGCAAAGAGATAACTGGAAAACGGTTTAAAATTTGGGCTCATAACAAGAAGGTCATAGGTTTAATTCCCACAAGAAACTGATCCATGAACAATTAACACATTACACCGTTAGCACTTTAAATAAAAGCAACAAATAAGCAAATTAGGAAGCAATTGTTCTTCATGAACTCCCTCTAATTAAGCAAAACGAAGGGTGGGGAAGTTTGTTCAGCTGCTTACATCCCAAAATCATGGTGCAATTTATTCATTTGAGCTGAACAACTGCCTCCTAAACAACACCACCTGTGCAGAAAGAGTAATCACAGCTTTTAGTTAAAGGTTCGAGGAGACCTCAGTTACACTGAGCAAGAAGTCTAGCACTACAAAAAGCCTTTCCAGAATCTGGCAGACGAAGCCACTGCTACTCCACAGCCAAAGTGTTAAAGCATGGAGAAGAAACACATGTAGCTCCTTTCTGGAGACGGAGTTGTTAAAAACCGTTCCCCTCACACACCGAATCCCGGCTTTGCACAGCAGCACCTGCTTTCAATGTTCCTAAGTGGTGTTCCTTCACAGCCATCTTCCTTTTTACAATACAGATGTTATTAATACCAGCTGTGGCAATGCCTCATAAATGATTTATTTAAAAGCAGAACTACTTCCATCAAGTTCATTCAAACAGCGGAGGCCAGGAAATGGAAGAGCCTCTCCATGCTGGTCTGCAGAGCGCCGGGTGAGCCATTAATCTTCTGAAAGCTTATAAAAAACAACTTAACTGAGAGATCAAGCCTTGTCTATCTGTCTAAGAGACAGAGAGCGGGGCAAATGTATGTCACAGAGCATTACAGACTCCAACCTGACAAATTCATCTGGACTTTTCCAGCCTCCGACATGGTCAAAAATGGAAAAACAACCCACTAAATGCTGCGCTGATGGGATTCCATGTCAAATTGTAATAATGCTGCACATTGACCTTAGATTAACGTCTTCACCAATCTTTGTTTTCAAGAACTAAAGCATCAAGAGAAAAACTTTGTAGTCTTTCCAACAGTCAATCTGAGCCTTGGGAGAATTTGAATAGCCGCCTTGGGGAAGAAAGCACTTAGCTGCACATCCATACAGAGGTCACATTGTGCAGCTTAGCCAACAACGCACTAATATAATTGTACAAGGGTTACATTCTTGAGGCACTGGAGCGGTCAGATTCACACCGGGCAGCATCGTGCCGGCCAACAGATGTTGTGAAATAAATAATGGTGGGCAGGGAGGGTTGTAATTTCTCAAGGTCGACTGGCAGTCCGTCCTTGCCTCTCTATTGTTGCAGTGACTGTGAGCAGCTCGGAGAATGGGATCCAAAATTAGCTTTAAGCAGGCACTATTCTACTTATGCCCCTGAGAGTGGTGATGATAAGTCGTCACAAGGCCTACGAGCAACACTCAGGAAGGCGCAGCTTCGGAATGTAGATCAGGAGTGTACAATGAAAAGAACCGTGTGGCTATTCCTAGCCGAACATCTAACGCATTAGCAAATATACACATTGACCGTGTGAGATCGACTGCAATGTTGGCCGCTTGAACAAACAAGGTGCATGACTGCCCCGGCTTACATAAATGTTGTCAATTGTGTGAGGAATTTTTCCGTGTCTATTAGAGTTGGATTGATACCAAGAGTTTGGGTTTGGTATGATATCAGTCTTTGATACTGCAGTATCCTGACTAAATCAATACCTTGGGTTACAAATGAAAGGACAAAGAGAAGAAAAGGACAAAATATAAGCAGGCTCTAACCTTTGTGGTTATTGCATTCGATACAAAACTAAACTCAAATAAAATAATAAATAACGTGATAAGTCAATTGTATACACTCATATATTGCTGACATTAATTGTGGTACATTTAATTGACAATACAATTATTGATGAACTCCCTTTCAGAAAACCTTAAGTTACGTTTCATATGATTTTTTTTTTGCAGTTCAGTGTGTTGCTTGTACATCGCTTGTCAACATACACATGCTAGAGTGAATTATTTACCTGCTGTGCTAATTACATTTTTCTGTAGTTTCCCAATCAAAAGTCCAATTTTTAAATAAATGTGACTTTGAACATGGTGGTTTTTTATTTCCATTATCCTGTGTCTCTTGTTTTTAAAAGCAAAACTGGATTCTTTGTGAAAGGCCACTTACACTACCAAAGCAATATCATACAGTATTAAAGGGTACAGTTATTGCTGTGATTCCACAACAAATGCCCTTGATGGATTTGTACTGAAGGTATTTTGAGGATTATATGTAGTGACACATGAATTTAGAATCAAGTTTGTACACAGCAAAGCTGAACTGAACCATTTCTGAATTTGTAAGTAAATACTGGCTTATTTCACGTTAGAACTTAATCCCTGTGTATTCTTGCATAATGGCAATTTTCTGATACAAGCTGTATATACCTGTCCACCAAGCGCTGAGTTTAAGTAATAAAAACTAACTAATAGGACCTAAAATCAAAATCTGGATTAATTGAACATTTTAACTCGATGTCTGTTAATGAACGATTATTTTATTTGTTTTATGTTTTTGCCCTCATAGTTTACTGGCAAGTTTTGTACAGTAATATGCTCACATATTAGAACTGAGAGATTTTTAATGTAGGGTGCATTACTTGATTTTAAAATAATTGAAATAAACACATTATCTATTGTCTATGATTATTTATTGAACATCAACGATGAACAACTGAAACTAAAACATACATTGCCAAAAACGCGACTCTCCGCACCGCCCACCCTCATCATCATTATCAAACTGACCAATAACAAAGCTTCCTCTACACGTGATGCATAGTTACATTTTTCTGAGAGGTGCGCAGGTATGCGAAGGTTGCGCCAGACAGTAAGCATACTCGTGGCAAAAGTATATTATCAGAATAATATAATAAGTATAAATCATAATAAGTAAAAAAATTTGCCCTAACAGAGCGTGTTTACAAGACTCATGGTAGAGAAAATAATTGAAAAAAATGTACCTTGAAAAATTAGATTGACTATAGGTTCTGAATGACGGTTTCGATAACTTTTCGATTATTGTCCAGGCCTACTGACTAACTAACCAACCAACCAACCAAGCAACCAACCACCCACCCACCTAACCAACCAACCGAATGAATGAATGAATGAATGAACGAACAAATGAAACAATGAATGAATGAACGAACAAACAAACAAACAAACAAATGAATGAATGAACGAGCAAACAAACAAACAAACCAATGAATGAATGAATGAATGAAGCATTAAATTGAACGTACGATATGAAATGATGAGTAAGAATGCACTGAAATAAAAATTTGGGGCCAAAAATAAAAACCAAAATTCTGGATTCACTTGGCTGAAAATGAAACGGAAACCAAAAATTCTCAATAATTGTTATTTAATTGACAAATATAAGGCAATAAACTCAGTGGATGAGCTGAGTGATGAGCATTTTACCAGCGCTGGTTTTTGGTATACTGGTATACAGTATTTTACCATACTGTATACCGGAGATGTCCTGTCGGCATGTTTTTTGATACATGTATGCAGATTATTCACAGAGTAGATATTCAGTTATTTTGAACTTTGATTGTACATTGTGTGCTAGCTAGTCTATAATGCACTATGTTGTCTTGCACTTTGGTCTGCAAGCAACAATCTGCCCAAGCATGGCCCAAGCCATTGAAATAAATGGGTTTCACAGAGAAGTACTTTAAATGTATAGTGTAAAATCGACTTTGCCCTATGAAGTAAATGAATATAGCTGGAAAAAGGAGTAAAATCAGGATGAAAATCGATTTTCACCAAAAACTAATGCCATTTTAAACAATAATTTTCAGCAAGAGAACAATATGTAGATCCTTAACAATGATTGACCTATTTAATAAATGATCATACTAAATATACTGTTGACAATTGGATAAAACCTATTGGTTTGAATGATAGTGTCTAAAGACTTATAAAATAATTTGCACTTTTAGATAAAAAAAAAAACAAAATATTTTTTGAATTTTATTTGTGACTGCACTCTCATTCCTAAACATAATCTTTTAATATACCATCAAATGATTCTTGTTCCAATTATGCCTGACAAAATTAGCTTGCCATAAATATAGTATTATTCACTATAGTATAAATACTGTATAAATACACTTATGAATCAGAAGACCACACAACTTCAGCAGCTGAGGTTGCAGTGGTGAGCTTGAAGTTCATTGAGTTTCTGCATTTCTGTCTTCGCCACTGACCTTTGAGGGTGAATACAGTTCCCTCATAGAAGTGCGAATCACAGATGTGAATTCATCAATTAAAGGTGGTGGAGGCAGCCGCAGCGTGTAAACATTGATGCAAACGTGCTTTTAGCAGAGCGTGTCCAGCACAGCAGTGCCTTTATTAGCTGTTTGGTGAACGGTAAAGCTCAAAGACCGCTCTCATCAATGGTGTACAGTGTGTGTTTTCTGCACCTGCACACATTAAAGACTGCTCAACTTTAAAAACGTACATGCACACACAAATAAACACGGGCTTTTAGCACAAAATAGATCTCTATGTGCATAAAGGAGCACTAGAAGCTGAAAATACTGACGTCTGAGGGCTAATCTGTTCATGTTAATTACATTTTTAAACGTTTCACTGCTCATTAGGGGCCAGGCACAACCTCACTGTCTGATGTCAGCCCAACTCACTGTGGCTCTTTGTTGGCTGGGCTTACTGTACATGAAACCAGTTTAGTTATTAGTCCCTACTGCTGAATAACCATCTGTGCTTTGCTGAACTCTAGTCAAACATGTAAACACCAGCAGATGAAAAACTGAAAATCGTACCACTCTGTGATGCACCTTGTTCTAATCGAGCACAGCATGACAAGTGTCCGGTGTCATGTGGGCAAATATTTCTGTCCACACTGAAAACAAAATGCTTTACAAAGCTGAACTCACTGCCAGTAATGATGAAAAGATTCTAATAAATTAATGTTAACCAATAAATCTTATCTATTATGCCCCTTTTTATAAAATTCATAAAATAAGTCTGCGATGTTCCAAGTGCATGTAAGTGAATTTTCAGCTCAAAATACAGCACTGTTTTTCTTGTAGAACTCGGCTCCTTCTGGGTTTTGATCCAAATGGTGCCGTTTTGGTGACTATAGCTTTAAATTCAAATGAGATTGTGCCCTCGGCGCATTTTCCAATGGGGTGGAGCTTCAAACACCTCTGCAGTCAACAAAAGTTCTTTGTGCATCCTAAAACTCAAAATTTATAATATCTCTTAGTTGCTGACGTGATATTCAACTGTAGTGTGAAACCAACAATTTATATATTAATCATTTTTGCTAATAATTAAATTAACTGATTATAAAAATAACTGTTTTTTTGCAATAATGGTCTTAATGGAATTATTTTTAGTTTTATAACATTTCTTTATTGTGCAAGTAGGGACAGTGATACTGCTTTTAAAGGGCCATGAAACATGGCAGTGCAGGGGGAAAAGAGTGAAGCAGCGAACAGTTAGCTCACAAAATAAGACACAAACCAAAACGACACTCAGGATTTAATAGTTTACAAAGTTAAAATGTCCTGCTACATTTGTTATTCATTATTACCTATACACACAACCACAGTTTGTTATATCATTATAAAGATCATCGAGTTTATATAAACATTATAAATGAGAAGGAATTCTCTCCTCCTCAGTCCCCGGGTATGAATGCAGAAACAGTGGATAGCAGTGCAGTCTCTTGCCCTGTCTATTCCAACCATTAACCCTGTCGGTAATCTGGAGGATTTTAAGCATGTGCGAACACAGCAGCACGGAAATAGGCGATGTGTCTCAATGGCCGCCATTCTCCAATTCCTGTACAGCTTTCCCAACAAAAATGCTTGCTGCAAACCAACAGCTTTGCTGTATTGGGCCTGACAGAGTAGTGGGGAAAAATATGCAACAAACCCCGTGGATCATGGAAACAAACATACGACCTGTGCCGTGCAGATGCGATCTCACACAGTCAATGGATCACAGCTTGGCAGGTCTGCTTTGCCTTCAGAAAGCACGTGGTCTAATGAATAATTAAGAAGCAGCATCTTCTTATAGGATAAGAAAACTCCGCTATGAATAATGAGAAACCGACGCGTCATCACTCCACTTGCAGTTTTGCACTACGTAACCGATTTTGATCCCGCCCCAAAAACTATTTTAAACCCGGAAGATGAAATTAGCTGACAAAAGCTCAAAATTATCCAATTTTTCCCACAATTAGAGCTGACAGGTGCTACATTGTCTTAACTGATGCTCAACACACACAAATCTGTTAAAATGTCAAAAAAAAGTACCCCAGGGTTTCTTGAACCTTTAAAAAACAGCCTCTGAAGTATTATTGATATTTGTCTCTTTTTAACAATTGTTAATTATCTTAAATATTTTGGCCTTCTAAAATTGTACTGATTCTCTAATGTTTGCCATGTGATCTGTTTATTTTATTTTTCCAATGGCAGCCTAATAGCTGTGTTTGAGCATCTCAGCTGGAAGACGTGTCATCTTTGGATTTCAAAACCCAGCGTGAGTCTGCAGGGGGCCTGGAGAGAACCCATCCACCATCAGACTCGTAGCACACAGACTGGACTATAGTATTAACAGTTTACCCTCTTCAAAGCACACAAGTGGGAAAGACAAACAGATCTCTTGCATCATGAACACAAACAAAGAAATTGCAAACGTTCAAATGCATCCAGAACAGGGTCTGGCTCGGCTACTTTCTATATTATAGGCTGGGAATTGATTTAGATGTACAGTACTGATTTAAGTTTACTTAGATTCACAAGCTTTCCATTTGATTCAATTCAGTCCTTACACATTAAATTGTCTCTTTCTTTGCAATGCTTCAGGTTTGTTTGTCAGTCTCTTTCATGGTTTTCAAACACGTCTCTCTTTCTTTGCATTCATCAAGGCTTCTTTCCTGCTCTAATGTATGGATACGGCGCATTGCACGGATATGTTTACAAACAAAGTGTATCTGATTACAGATAAACTGTATAACAATTTATGTGGATTGACATTATTCAATATCATACAGCCATACAGCTCTTCTCTGAACTAAGAAACTAGACATGTTCTTATGTGTCCCACACTTAAACTTGGAATATAGTACAACCTCAATGCATCTGAGAATCAATATCGAATCAACCACTTTTTTAAAAACAATTATTGATTCAATGTTTTGTTTTTTTGGCCAATACACTTACAGTCGCTTTGGTTTGTGGCTAGAGAATTGGATGTGTCTTCTTTTTGGCCATGTGAGCTCACAGACAGGTTCATCCCTGAGGCTTTGCCCAGAGCTTACAAGTACCTGACAACCACACCTGCCTCCACATCCTGAGCCCGCGGCGTACAGCATGACCACAGCCAAGCCATGCAGAAACACAATTCAATTAAAACTGCACATAACTCACTGCCCTAAATCAGCCCCTAATGAAGGTCAATGTTATGCAGAGCTGCAAAAAGACAACTGCTCCGGCTGGGTCTAGTAAAAGTTAATGTATTCCCACTAGAAAATGTGACATTTTCTTACTCAAAAATTGTGTCCAGCTCCCTCTGGCCCTTTTTCAGTTGGATGATACTCTGGCTGCACTGAGGTGCTAATCTTTAGACTGTGCCAGGCTAGTCACTGTGATTTACTGATATGGACATAAAGACATACGTTGTCTTTAAACAGCAAAGGCAGCAGGCAAGGTATATCTGAAGTAGCATATATATTTTTTTATATATTTACATTTTCCAAAACAAATATACACAGACTTATGGGATCAGAAAAATATCAATTTGAAAACAATTTTTATACTTTAAATGAGGAAAATAAACATGCATTATGGATGTGACAGCATACAACTGCACAATCCAAAAGAATTAATGATAATCACAAGAATAAGAGTCGGCTCTCTATAGAACAAAAATGGTTGGTTTTATTTTAATTTACATTTTTGCATTTATGAAGAAAAAGCTGCATTATGGATGTGACACTTTTCTGTTATGGAAGTGACGGATGTGAAATTTCAACTTGTGAGATTTTGGTAAATCAAATATAATTGTTTAAAAACATTGACCGAGACATTTTTGAGTATTTGTACAGCACTGTAAAATACAAAAATACACAAAAAAATTAGAAGGGTTTCGCTATTTACGATGACAACTTAATTTTTTCATGGCAAGGTTGATTTGCATGGAATTGCGCACATGTATACATATATATTAGGGCTGCACGAAAAGAGAAACAACTATAATTACAATTTTTTTGTTCAAATGTTAATTAATAATAATGACGATTATTCATTTGTGTGTGTATAATATATTCGTATTATAACTTCACAGCCACAAATATTAAAAAACACAACTAAAACCGGGTGGGGATTAGATACTTAGAATCAAATCCTTGTTATATAGTTTCAATTTTGATTCCTCTAGTCTAATTTCTGCATGCACATTTTTTTTCACTCGCTATCCTGCCAATAATCTGCCACTGGAGAGCACCTTCAATAATAATCTAAACATTTTTTTTTTAGAGATGAACCGCAAAAGAGTGGTTACGCGTGGTGAAAAACTATTGTAAAGCTAAGTGTAATTATTGTAATAAACGAATAGGCTAAATTATAAAGCAGAGTGTTACGACCAACATGACAAAGCATCTGCAGTTGGTTCACATATGATTATCGAATTAAAAGAATGGTGTGTTATAGGTTTATTGTGCATCTCGCAGGTGCAACCAACAAGTGTTGTGCATTTTAGTTTAACTTTTTGAGTATGATGAGCAGTTAGGTGTTAGTTTTATTTAGTTAGCCTACCTTGAGATGAAACTAAACAGAGCATTCTTTCCACCTCCTCATTCACAAACAGCGGGACGTGCAGCTGAAGCACACAGGAGAGACGGGTTTACACTCTGTCATTCATAATCTTAGCTTTTGTATTGGAGTTGAAAGAATAGCCTATATTAAAGTAGAATGTTCTTTAACAGTCCCAATATGTTTAATCTTTTTCTTTTGCAACATTTCTGTCGTTTCTCTTCTTCATTCTTTTAAAGCTGAAAGCAGCGCCCGTCAATTGGTGTTTTTCCATAAGAAACACCTTTGTGAATGTTTAACTTTATGCGTATAGTCTTTAATGTGTTTAATTATTTTATTCTATTCACGGCAGCACTCAGACTTTATCCTCGAAAACGTGGCATGAGAGCTATGCATGTGTTGGATGATTGTTTTGTTTTTTTTTTTTTGTTTTTTTTTGCACGCGATCTATTCCTCACCCTTTGCATAAAGTTTTTAATCAAAAGACAGGTAACTTAATTACTTTCAATGTGCTAGAATATTTGTTAAACGAATGTTATTTTAAAAAGCATATACTTATTAAAACTGTAAAACAGAATAAAGCGCATGGTCTAGTCGGAAATAAAGTAAATTAGTTGTCTATTTCTTTATTTAATGCATAAAATAATTAATAATTTTTATTAAATGAGTTTAATTGATCTGAAATGTTTATTTACATTTTCCTTTCTTGTAAATAATAAAAGTTGCATCAGATTGATGAAAACGAACCTGAATACCCGTAATTAGGGCCACAATGACTTTTTTTTTTTTTACTTTGAAACAATTTGATACAGTGTCTTCTGGGCGCCACGGTGGCCTAGTGGGTAGCACGTTCGCCTCACAGCAAGAAGGTCGCTGATTCGAGCCTCGGCTGGGTCAATTGGCATTTCTGTGTGGAGTTTGCATGTTCTCCCCGTGGTTGCGTGGGTTTCCTCCGGGTGCTCCGGTTTCCCCCACAAGTCCAAAGACATGCTGTACAGGTGAATTGGGTAGGCTAAATTGTCCTTAGTGTATGAGTGTGAATGAGTGTGTGTGGATGTTTCCCAGAGATGGGTTGTGGCTGGAAGGGCATCCGCTGCGTAAAAAATATGCTGCATAAGTTGGCGGATCATTCCGCTGTGGCGACCCCGGATTAATAAAGGGACTAAGCCGACAAGAAAATGAATGAATGAATGAACAGTGTCTTCTGTCTACATGACTGGCAAACGCAAACTGAATCTCAGAGAATATTTGGTTAACAAATAAAAAAATATGATCTGCTTTAGTGATGTTTAATGCATAGAAAAATGCAAAGCAGAATTCCCCCGATTCAGCCACTTTGTGATGGATTTTAAGGTGGTTAAAAAGGTTTTTTGTGTTACCTTGAGAAGTTTGGACTAAACCGGAACAAAGGCTACCTGATCAACGCTGATAAATAATATAATAATTATGCAATAAACATCACTATTATCAGCGTTCATCAGGTAGCCTATGTTCCGGTTTACTCCAAACTTCTCCAGGTAACCCAAAAAACCCATCTAACC
>CAIGQQ010038942.1:1905399-1941904 GCA_903798035.1 Danio albolineatus | reverse complement strand
GTATTTTGCTGCTGTCTGTATTGAGTTAAAAATAGGTCGTGCCGCCCTGCCAACAACGTTGTGCGTTCACACCATTGCCGGCGTCATTTACTCTGGCCTTCATGCTGTTGATGTTGTCGATGCCATTGATAACACGTTTAAATGTGCTCTAATGAAATAAACCAATTAAAAGCCATCTGTGGTGAGATTTTTATGTTAACATTTAAGTGCTATTCTAATTTCAACATGCAGCTTATAGGAGACGTCTAAAACCCTTGAAATTATTAACATTAATATTATTTTGTGGGCAGCTTACATTACAAATTGGGAAACCCCAAACCATTGATTCATTTTCTTTTCGACTTAGTCTCTTTATTAATCAGGGGTCGCCATTGTGTGATGAACCGCCAACTTATCCAGCATATGTTTTATGCAGCAGATGCCCTTCCAGCCGCAACTCAACACTGGAAAACACCCACACACCCTTGCACATATTCTTATACACTACTGCCAACTTAGTTTATTCAACTCACCTTACCGCATGTCTTTGGACTGTGGCGGAAGCTAGAGCACCTGGAGGAAACCCACAAGAACAAGGGGAGAACATACATACTCCACGCAGAAATGCCAACTGACCCAGCAGGGGCTCAAACCAGCGACCTTCTTACTGTAAGGTGATTGTTCTAGCCCCTGCGCCACCCTGCTGTCAGTCACCAAACCATGTCATAGCTCATTTCTGTAAAGTTGACCTAATTTCAACACTCCTCAACAAAAACAACACCCAAGACGTGCTATATTCACCAAACTGAAGAAAGAAATTTGACCTCAATCATGACCTTAAAATATTGATTTAAAACAAGAGCTTGTAAATCAGAATGGACATTCCCCATACCAAACTGCAACAATAAATCCCTTATTAGCAATAAACTGCATTACAGTTTGAGGGAAAGCTCTAAATTGTTAATAAATCTGAGATTAACACGACTTCATATTTCTTTGTAAAACTCTAAACTCACATCATTATGTTTGCTAGTGTAATTGCAGTGCAGATGCCTTTTTGCCACTTCTGAGCTGCATAAACAAACTGTGCAAAAAAAAAAACCCACCACTGTGCCACCTCGGCAGTGCATAGTCTATGGTTTGTTCTGAATTTAATTACTTTGTTAATTTTGTTCAATTAAAAACAAGACTTACAGTATCATTCAGACTGAAAGATGCAGAACAAAACTAATCATACCTTGCACTTCTACATGGAGCCTTTTTACTGCATTGTTATTCAAGTGAAAACAACCTCAATAACTGAATTAAATCGAACACGTGATCGCATGATCCAGACATCTAACGATGAATTGGAATTGTTAGTAGCTTGTAGTCAAATGGAGCAGAAGAGCATGAACTTGAAATGGGTGGTGTACTAACTAAAAGCAGGATGGGAAATATCATAGGGACCAGCGATTCCCAAAGCCAGTGCTCTGATATTCAGGAAATAAATAAAGACGAAAGCTAAAGTAGGACACTAAACCTCAAGACCACATCTCCATCAGGACCAGACTGAGAGATGAAGGGATAGAGAGGTCAGCTGAGGCTGAGGCCACACTTCACAAATTGCCACATGAAGGGTGTGGTGACGGGCCGTTACTTGCTCCTGACTTATAATAACAATTTTTTGCATCATGCTTGTGTGCACTGCTACCCTGCAATCTTTCTGGAGACATATCAGAGTGCAAATTCTCCCATAACCCACCTACAAGTGACAAAGCCAACAGCAGAATACAAATGAATTCACTGAGTCTTCTGGCCCTGAGATAACTCTTAAAATGGGCATGTTTGCTATTCCAAAATTTCCATCACCGAAGGTGAAGCCTGGCACATCTGCCAATTACCAGAGGTACAGAAACCCAACAAAAGAGCGAAAAAACAAACAGCAAATTCAGTGTTTTTACTTCCAATATTCCCTAAAGACCTATGGATCAGGTTTTCATTCACTGAGCTGAGGTTTCAACAATAGCAATGTGAACCCTGACTCACTCTGTGGTAGAAGATGGAGGACAAATTGAATCATCACGCTAATATGACCCTAGGAACGAAAACGAACACAAACTTCCACAAGCCAGGCGATGGAAGAAAACAGAGCATGTAAAAGATGTTGTTCTGCCCCGAGTCAGTTGTCATAGTCATTAAACCGGTTCAGTCTATTCAGCCTAGAAGGCATTGAAAATCAGAAGTGTTTACTAGCATTCCGGTGATTGGAATTCAACAACACTTAACTAAGAAATACCGAGCAAAATGCAAAGGAAGTGATTCCTTGGGAAGCCTGTCGCAATATGTGCTCTCCAAAAAAGACGAATTCCTCAGAGAAGAGCTTGAACAAGGATCCATTTTCAGCTCTTTCCGTCTGAGTGGTCCAGATCCGGAAGCCTGCTTGGTAATGGGAGGGCTGCTATTTCTTGGAGAACACATTTATTCCTTCTGCCTTTCTCAGACTCTCACAGAGAAATGCGGCACTAATGAAGAGCGACAGTAACATTGGGCTGTATGATTACCGTCAGACTACATTCCGTTTCCAGCAATTCGCTCTTTTTTTTTATTTAAACAAACTTAAAGAATGAATCAAATAAATACATCAGTGAGTGAACATGTAGTGCACACATACTACAATCTCTATCTAGTGGTCGCTTTTGAAAGGCTCTCTGGAGACTCCAGCAGACAAGCCTTTCAGACAGAGGAAACAGTAAGGTCACATAGGCCATTAAGAGCATAAAGGATGCGGGCAATTAGGCTGGCTATGGATTACAATTCAGAGGTTCTCTGAAATGAATCTAAGACAACAGTCCATAGCGCCGCACTAATAACATATGCTGGTAGACTGGGCCCCTTCAGACATGACAATTACATTACTGAGCAACAAACTGAGTTAAAGTATCATTGTACCAACAGCACTGATGTGTTATATTCATCTCTTGTGTCTGCACTTGTACACAAAACTGATTAGGTTTTAAAAAGGCCTTGCAAAATCTCACAGCATAATGGTTTATTTTTAAGGCTAACATGATTGTACAAATTATTTAGTTCACATGAACACATTCTTGTTTGACTCAATACTACTTAAAAACCTTACTCAATACTACTTTAAAGTTGAGCCAAACACGGCCCTCAGTTTTTTAACAATCATTTTAACATAGAAAGCATAATATTATTTATAAAACAATCAGTAATACACTGCACAAAGGATATCATATGATTAAAAATGTGTAATTTGATTGAAATCTCTGATGATTTCATATGACTCCATGTTTCATACATACACTATATATTCTTATTGACTAATACCTTCCATAACTCACTGTTTTCTTAGACCCTCCATGCTCCATCAGGGGTCGTCAAAGCAGAGTGAACTGCCAATTACCCTGGCACATGCTTTGTGCAGCCTTCAGACCACAACCCCATTACTCATGAACACCCAGTGCTGGGGAAATCCCACGCACTTTCATGCACTACGTTCAATTTAGTTTATACAATTCACCTATAGCGCATGTCTTTGGACTGTGGGGGAAACTAGGGCACGCAGAGAAAACTAACGCAGACAAGGGGAAAATATTTAAACATCCACACAGACATGCCTCCTGGCCCAGCTGGGACTGAAAACCAGCGACCTTCTTGCTCTGAGGCAACAGTGCTAACCACTCATCTTGCTACCCTACCAAAATAAAAAAAACAACAAAAAAAAACATAATATAATTATTTTGCTTTTCTGAGTTTATACCATATATTTTGTCATGAAGTAATTTCTGACTCAATTCATTCTTTCTTATGCATTGTGCGAGTAGTGGTATTGTGCGATTATTCGGCGAAAACATATTTGTATAACACAAAAAATACAATTAAGGGCCAATCATACAAAATGTGCTTTTCAGTTCTAAAAAATGAGAGGCATGTCATGTTCTTGAATTCAGAAAAAGAGTAGTGTGCTGCACTTTTTATGTCGCTACTGTTGGCAACATGCACCTACAGCCTTGGTACTGGAGTGCATGACGTTGGGCGCTTTCTCCATCTAAAAGAACAATGTGCAGCAATTGCTTAGAATGCAAGGTTCCAAATACTCTCTGCCAATAGAAAACGATATTTAAAAGGCCCCTCTCACCACAAACAAACAAACAAAAAGGTTTTGATCAGTGCTATACTGGGCCAACTCTGAATTGAATTATACTAAACTGTTGATATATTTACAGTATGCAAATACATTATAAGTAACTAATTAAATTACCTAAAAACAAACAGTAGTACCTTACTTTTTCCAGTGGATAATTATTTTAATTGTAATAGCTAGCTACTTGGTAAGTAAATTACACCCAACAATTTTCACAACCACATTATACAGTGTGAACTGTGTAATCAGAGTGCAAATCAGAGGTGATGGCATGCTAACAAGGCAACCACTGGAAAAGAACACACTTCAAAGAGAGTTAAATGAATAAATCTCAATATGAAATATCTTAAACTTGCAATCGTTCCGAAGCTTTGTGCAGGTGTAAACTTCACCACATTTCTCCAAATCCTCTTATCACAGTGTGTCATAACAGCTGGGCTGAGGTTTGCAATTGTCTCTGTGCTACAGTAGGCAACGGAAGAAAAGTTAAGCCTTGTTAAATTACAACAAATCCACCAACAAGAACACACTGAAAAACACAATCACAACTTCAATCAACCTAATGTCAACACACAGATATTCACCCAGGATGCTCTACCATAGATGCACCTTCTTCTATCAAATCCACTTTTGATATTGATTATTCTATATCACACACAGACATTACTTTGTCAGATCAGGATATGAATTAATTAGATGAGGATTAGACAATATATTTAAGTAGTGAATGATAAATATATGCACCTTTAACCACAGAACTACTGAAAAGAGTAGCTTTTAGCTTAGGGCTGGCAAGATTTTTACGTTTTCAAAAGAAGCAATTTACTCCAGTTGTGGCAAAGCTGAATATTCAGCAGGTTTTCAGTGTATTTATAATCAATGTTGAAAACCACTGACATTTCTGTGAAAAACATCTTACTTTTTTAGTACTCTCAAAATTAAGATGTGTTTTTAAAGTCAGACAACAACTTTTATTTAAAAAAAAAAAAGTTAAAATGTATTAAAAATTAAATTCATTAAAAATCAGTCATGCATTTACCCTCATACCATTCTAATTAAATGAATAATTAAATAAAAATAAATGAATAAAAATGCAGACGACGCAAGGGGGAAATAAACATCCCAAAAAATGCATTAATAAATTAGTGTGGCATGATTCATGAAAGAGTATTACATTGACTATTACACAGTGTGTCCTGTGTGTGCCTGCATTATTAGCATCGAAGCACCAGACGGCCCATTCACCATTGCAATATATGCCCTATGAGGAAATAAGTAGTGCATTAAGATGTAGTACACGAGGGAAGTGCTGACTTGTTTTCAATTGATTTCCCCAGCTCTGGTTCGGGGCCTCCCGAAAATCAGTCCACAGGCATGCACAGTGCCACATACACAAACAAATCAGCTTTCTATTTAGAGAACAAAGAGATACGCTTATCCTCAGCCCATGCCATGGAATATTATTTAAGTCCGACCATAAACCCCATCTATTTCAGGACTCCACCATTAGAGTTAATTACAAAACCAGAAGTGAAAATGACTGCCAAACTGATTGAGATGATATGATATAATAAATAAAAAAAAATAATAAAAAAATAAAAAAATAAAAAAAATCACAGAATATTACATATACAAAGTCCACAAGTAATTGAATTAATTGAAAGCTGTCAGAGCATTTACATCAGAACATTTTTAACAACAAAACAAAACAAAACAAAACAAAACAAAACAAAACAAAACAAAACAAAACAAAACAAAACAAAACAAAACAAAACAAAACAAAACAAAACAAAACAAAACAAAACAACACAAAAATTCAACACACATAAATTTAAAAAGTGATACGGACATTTCATCTGATAATTTTGATGCCATGCATATTATGTGTTGGCTTATTATGTGTTACCGGCCACTTTATTAGGTACACCTGTCCAACTGCTCGTCAACACAAATTTCAAATCAACCAAACACATGGCAGCAACTCAAATGCATTTAGACATGGTCAAGACGATCAGCTGCAGTTCAAACTGAGCAACAGAATGAGGAAGAAAGTTGATGTAAGTGACTTTAACCATCTCTAGGGTTTACAGAGAATGGCCTGGAAAAGAAAAGATTCAGTGAGCGGCAGTTCTGTGGGCACAAATGCCTTGTTGATGCCAGAGGTCAGAGGAGAATGGCCAGACTGGTTTGAGCTGATAGAGAGGCAACAGTGACTCAAATAACCACTAGTTATAACCGAGGTATGCAGAAGAGTATCTTTGAACACACAACATGTCAAACCTTGAGGCGGATGGGCTACAGCAGCAGAAGACCACGCTGGGTGTTGCTCTTGTCAGCTATAGTAAGAACAGGAACTCTGAGGATGCAATCTGAGCATGCTCACTAAAACTGGACAATAGAAGATTTTGGTCAAAATTTGGTCAACAACATGATAGCATATATCAATGGTTCAGGCAGGTGGTGATTGTGTATAGTGTGGGGGATGTTTTCTTGGCACACTTTGAGACCATTAGTACAAATTGAGCATTGTGTCTACACCACAGCCCACCTGAGTAATGTTGCTGGCCATGTCCCTTTATGACCACAGTGTACCCATCTTCTGATGGCTACTTCCAACAGGATAACACACCATGTGATAAAAAACGAATCATCTCAGATTGGTTTCTTGAACATGACAATGAGTTCACTGTACTCAAATGGCCTCCACAGTCATCAGATTTCAATCCAATAGAGCACCTTCAACAACGAGTCGCATCATGAATGTGCAGCCAACATATCTGCAGCAACTGTGTAATGCTATCATGTTAATATGGACCACAATTTCTGAGGAATATTTCCAGTACCTTGTTGTATCGACGCCATGAAGGATTAAGGCAATTCTGAAGGTAAATGGGTCCAACCCGGTACTATAAGGTGTACCTAATAAAGTTGCAGAGAGGGTATGTACCTATTATTGCTTGACAGCAAAAACAATAAAAGATAACAATTTTTTTTGTAATGCAAACATATTTTCAATGAAAAAAAGATCAAGGTATCGGATTTCTCTTGGTTGTCAGCTTCAGAATAAAAACCTATTACTGTCTTATTGTGGACTACTGAGGAAGAACAAGTGTATTTTGTCACACAAACCTTGAAAGTCAGACAGAAAGTTCTGCTACGTTTCACATGTTTCCAGCTGGGTCCAATTAGAGCGAGCTTCTCTTTTAGTTGAAGAGCCAGAAGTGCAATGACCTGATTCAGACAAGATTGCTCAATCTGAAGGTAAAGCCAATAGACAAAAGTCTGCCCGGGGCCTTCAGAGCCTATTGTGACAAAATACAGAAGCTGTGGCAGTTGGCATCAAGTCCTCGTTTTCGTCTCCTCAGTGGTGACAATAAGGCCAAATTAGAATAATTAGCAATGACAAAAACCTTAAAATGGCACAGAAGGCCTGTCGGTTTAACATGAACATTGTTCCGTGAAATACTCCCTAACTCATATTTTGTAGTCACATCATTATGGCATTTGACGGTCCTGGACATTATGTTCTGTGACCAGCGTTGACGCATTTTAAGATTTCTTAGTGGGGTGCTTTGATTTAAGTCACAAAGAATTACAGCCAAAAAAAAACAAGTGTTGCAACAGAAACATTAATGGGCTATTTCCCTATTTTTTTTTAATCGGATAACTATCAGTTTGGGAAAAGGACAGTTGTAAATGCCCCTCGAAAACATTCAAGACAGATACTGTAAATTCGATCACTCAAACCACATCAGGAATTAGTCTCGGATGCATTCCAGATTAAACTATGCAGGTTTAAATCCATCTGGTTGTTAATAACAAATACTGTACATGTAAGCTATTTTTCACCTCACAAAATGTAAAAAAAAAAAGACGTGAGAGTGATTATGACCTATTTTACATGTCAGATAACAGCGCTAATTTGCAACAGCAATGACAAAAATGACAGTTTGGCACAATTAATTCCTTTTATTTTATTTTTTTAGCTTCATCATACTTTTGACCAGTCAACCATTAGGTGATCATTTTTGAATGTTAATATAATATTGAATGGCAGCTTTAACAACAGAGACACATCACTTACCTGTGATGACTCTGTGAATGAAGCAAAAAATAATAGAAAAATACAAAAAAATTTGTTAGTTTACAAAGGCACATGGTTTTGTTTTTGGGAGAGTAAGTTAAACACAAACTAATGTAAACCCTTTTTGATCTGTACGATGAAAATAGATCCTCCATGTAGTCTATAATGACAGTAATCACATACAGTAGGTAATTCTTGTCCGCTTGTGATGATGTCTTACCGGAACACAACTGAAGAATAAACCCTCCTGTAGCCTAAATATAAAATAATTTGTGTTCTGAATATGATATATAGCAATAATAATTAAATTAAATGTGGCGTTAAATGTGGATGCTTTAAATGTGGCATTAAACTTGATGTAGCCAAGTTAAATTTGCTTATTGCATTTTAATGGAGACCCCTTTATGTGTCCAAAATGTATATATATATATATATGTATATATATATATATAGCCATTTCCACGAATCACAGAAAACACATAAACAGGCCCTTAGGAGCGAAGAGGTTCTATTTCCAAAGTTATCTGCAGGAAAACTTTCCAGTATACACTACCAGCCACATTATGATACTCGAAAAAACTGCAAAACTGTTTTCCCAGAAGAACATTATTGAACAGTCAACATTTTATTTCTAATTTTAACATTATCTTATTTAAGGTAGCGTAGCAGTGAGGTGTTTCACACATACGACATCTGCAGGGCGTAAGCAACACCAATGCGTAACCGTGATGGCAGACGGGGACGACACTTTCATGCTGACAGTGTTTCTGCTGCATAACAAACCTGCAGCTCTACTGTATACACGAAATAATGAGATTTTTCATATAATGCAATTCTGTAAGCTGTTATGCTGCCACTGGATATAATATACACAAC
Organism: Danio albolineatus; assembly: GCA_903798035.1. NCBI lineage: Eukaryota > Metazoa > Chordata > Actinopteri > Cypriniformes > Danionidae > Danio > Danio albolineatus. The sequence goes on along the minus strand of CAIGQQ010038942.1, from coordinate 1,932,818 downwards.
TGAGAGTGACAAACAAACAGGGAGTAACGCAAAAATACCGGATGAGACATGTCACGAACAAGCCAGGAGGAGGAAGAACAACTTGTCGTTAACGTTATGAATTTGAGTGTGGTTGTTTATGGTTTCCGTGCAACAAAACAACATGCTTCATTAATGCAGAACTCAACTGATGGCTTATATAATTGCACAGTTGACATACATCTCACTCATTTACAAGAAATAAAGCTTGAAATCTTTAAAGATTGTTTTAAAAGTCGAAACTACAATTACAAATATGATAATTACACCTGGCATTTTTTAATTGTTTCAACATCACTGCTTAGTTGTGTTTAAATGAAGTTTATTTCAGAAATTGAATGTTGCATCTCTAATTTAACTTTAATTAATAGGCTGGTTGTCTATTAAAGTAGAGCACTAGATGACAGGATAAAGCCACATTTACACTATGAGCGACACGCAGCACAAAACGACAACAGGCCATTCATCTTAATGGAGAGTGAGCGAATTCCGGTGACCTCAGGTCATGCGACCAACATTGACTGTCTAGCAACACAACAAAGTTGAGAATCTTTCAGCTTTATGCAAATGAAGATTAACTTTTGCAAGCAACAGCCAATATGAGCATCAGTACAACTCGCTTGTTCCTCTCTCAACTCTTGTACCAGCATGGTTGTGTCTCCGAACTGTAGCCCTACACAAACTGGCATTTACAGCAGATAAATATCTACATTCTTGTTCATTATTGAAATTAAGCATTTTATGTACAGAATTCATTTATATTTCGTGATTTACATTGAGAATGCTTTTTATCAGCAGCAAGAAAACTCATTCCCTGTCAGTGAATATCATCATAAGTGTTACCTAAGCAAGGTAGAGGTGGGAACGCCCATTAGCGACATCAGTCACCACCCAGAGCGATGGGCAAATACAAAGTCACTGCTAGTGTGAACAAGACTTAATGCAGAGGGTAAATATAGTTGTAATCATTCTTTGTGCTACAGTCACAGCTGTTCTCTAATTTTGATCACTGTGTCTACCACAAAATGAAGTTTTTTTTAATTAAAAGGGGACCTATTATGTCCCTTTTTACAACATTTAAAATAATTATCTGATGTTTGGAGTGTGTATGTGAAGTTTCAGCTCAAAATACACCCCAAATAATGTTTTACAACTCTTTGAAACTGCTGCTTTTAGGCTTTGATCCTAAATGTGCCATTTTGGTGTCTTGTCTCTTTAAATTTAAATTACATTGTGCTCCCAGGCCATTTTTCAAAAGAGGTCGGAGCTGCAAATGCCTATGTGTCAGCATAGTGGCAGATTCCAAAACAAGACTTACATCCTATGCTAATGAGGAAGAGATATCACTTATGGGTAGGCCTGTCACAATAATCAATATATCGACTTATCGCACAATACATGGACATGACCTCAATAATTTTTGGTTATGCAATATATATCGCCCATATTTAAAATCTAATTCTTGCAACATTTTAGCTGATCGCACAACTTCTCTATCTCTATTGGAGGTGTTGCAGATATGAGAGATATCGCAGCCTCTGTAACTTTTTAACCTTGCATTTGTTTTTGTTAACATTTATTTATTATTTGTTTTGGATATGCATTTGTCGCATTCTGATGCCAATGCCTAATCATTAAATTATAAAAAATAATAATAATAAAATTAATATTAAAATTAAATGAAATATTCTTAAGTACAAAATAGTATGTGTTCTTTTGAAGAGTGTACTTGCGTTATGATGCTATTATACAGCCATTCTGGTATTATATAATGAGTGGTCTAAAAAGGTCTTAAAATGACAATAATATCGTTTATCGTGATATATTTTGGTGCAATATATCAGACAGCAAAAAATAGATATCGTGACAGGCCTACTTATGGGCTGGACTTTGCCCCTCTGATGACATGTACAAAGGAAGAATGTCAATCAAATGGTTTCTGCAGAGTGTTTTATGAAGTGTGATAATAAAAAAGGTAATTTATACATTTTTACCATTAGAAGCTGGTTATATTCACAAAATGTTGCCACACGACAATTTAAACCCCTTAAAAAGGTGATTTTAAGTGCCTTGGTTATATTGTAAAAATTACAAAAAAAGAATAATAAAAAAAAGCATGAAGAAATTGTTCATAATGTTGTCCTCCTCTGTACAAAAGAGGATACCATTCTTGTTGAATTTCCCCCCAAAAACCCCAAAATTACAGGATTATAGAGATATAATAGGATGTTTGAAGATTTTAGCCATACTTCCTATAACCTGCAAGAGGCTTTAGAGATTGTAAGAAGCCTTTTGAGTTTGATCACCACAATAAAAAAAAACACGTAAGCTCACAGTGTGGCAACACTAATGCTCTTGGCTCCTTTCTTCTCTCAGCCAGACAGAAAACACTTCACTTCTTTAACATTCAGTAAACTGGATGTAAAATGAACAGTGGGGCCTAAATCCTTCTTTCTCAATCTGGCTGCACTGCTGTGAGCTAATGAAGGTCTGGCTTTGTGCCTATATGTGACAGATCGTGAAAGACCTTTTTAAGTGTGCCCGAGGGGCTTTTTAAGCATTACACACCACGCTGACCAATAGCGGCACAGTATTCCTTAAATCTGACAGCCTGTCTTATACCTTTGGGCGAAACATCAACTTTTGCAAATCAAATGTGATGTAAACCAGTTTGTAGCCAAAGACTAGATTCCTGTAAAAGAAAACCTGCATTGCTACTGTGCTGAGTGACTCATTTATAACAGCAAGCCAATACTACTCATAACTAAATCCTTCAATAACAAATATGATGCAGTTAATTTGATGCACAGCTGGTTATGATTTAAACAAAAACAAAAAATGTCTTAATTCAACAGAAACAAACCACTCTTGCCAAAACTGAAAAAGAATACAGAAGAAAAAGAAGAAAGAGAAAAAGCAGGCCGATAAAATAGTGGGTCCAGGATAAAAGAAAAATTAAAGGGTGTGTTGGCAGGTTTGGTTCTATTAAAACTCTGTTCCGACTGCTCTGTTGGTGTGGATTGTTTGAATGAGTGTAAGTGCTGCCATATGAACCTTGGAACTAGCAGTCTGGACTGAAATATGAACACCAAAGACTTTTAAACAAAGACTTCTTTATGTGATACACTCGAAAAACTGCTGGTTTATTTAAACCCAATTTGGGTATAAAATAGACAAGCTCAAAAGCTGAGATCAATTTTGTAATTAAATTTAATTAAGTAAAAAAATCACCATGAATTAAATTGTCCATTAAGTTGAAAAAACCCAGCGTTTCTAGAGTGTGAAGATGTGTGTGTGTGTGTGGTCTCAAAGCAATACTGTAGTTCAATAGTTCACATAAAAGTGAAAAAAGTGTTACTCACTTATCCTAGGCCAAGTTAAAATTTGATGACCATTCTTTCTAGATCACTACACCTGCATGTGAATTCATAAAGTTTAAATCATTTTTTTTTCTTTACAAAAACCTATCACTTTGCTTTAGAATCCACCATTTAAGCCACCATTTGAATAATTTTCTTGACAATGAGATGTGTTTTTTTTAAAGCTTCAAAAACTCAGGCACCATTAACCTGCATTGTAAAGCTTGGAAAGTTACAATCTTATTTAACAATCTCGGCTGTGTTTGTCTGAAAGAAGAAAGTTATATTGTCATGGAATGGCTCAAGGGTAAACATGGCACGACATTAACTTTTTTGATCACCAGCCACTGTGGCTAGTAGATTTCCAACATTACTAGCCACTCGCCATTTTCACTAGCCGTAGTTATGTTGGTGGGAAAAATATTTTATATACATAAATTTGACTTTGAAAAACTAAAATTAATTGAGGCGCCACGGTGGCCTAGTGGTTAGCACGTTCGCCTCACAGCAAGAAGGTCGCTGGTTCGAGCCCCGGCTGGGTCAGTTGGCATTTCTGTGTGGAGTTTGCATGTTCTCCCCGTGGTTGCGTGGGTTTCCTCCGGGTGCTCTGGTTTTCCCCACAAGTCCAAAGACATGTGGCATAGGTGAATTGAGTAGGCTAAATTGTCCGTATAGTGTATGAGTGTGAATGTGTGTGTGTGGATGTTTCCCAGGGATGGGTTGCGGCTGGAAGGGCATCTGCTGCGTAAAAATATGCTGGATAAGTTGGCGGTTGACTCTGCTGTGGCAACCCCTAATTAATAAAGGGACTAAGCCGAAAAGAAAATGAATGAATGAAGGAAAATTAATTGATTTAGATTTTGTGTTATGTCCACAAGCCTCATTCATTTCATTTCACTTTTTGTGTGTTGTGTATGAGCTTGCTCAATGAGGAAACGGGTTGTGTAGCATTGCAATTAGTTTTTATTTCACATGACTATTCAGGGCTTAAAATGAAGGATTTACCAAATTTATATCTGACCAGACCAAAAATAAATAAATTATTATTTCTTAGCCACAAATTTTAAATAATGTGTCAAAACAAGCAATATATAGCTGCATACATGCTCTTTTTAATTCAACAAAACTTCTTAAAAGAAATTGAGACTTAAATAAATATTGTCATGCATCACAGTAATATGCACAGTAATCTGTCCTGGCCAAAGATCACCAGATCCCAGATCACGAAAAAAAAAGAGAGAACTAAACCATACTGTGTGTGATAATGAAAGGATGATCACCCACACACGGTTAATGTTAGGCCTGTTAAGAATAATTAGAAGAGTAATTAAAAGAATAATTAAAGCGAAAGTAGCACCGCTGCTGCTTACAAAAGGATATATCCATATTTTTTTAATCTTGAGCTCTTGAAAGCAACATGACTGTAGGTGCATGATCACTGCTTTTTGTCCAGTCTATTTCAAACAGAACTGATCGCACCAGTTGTGTTTCCTCTAGGCACGGTTGCTTCACGCACGCTTTTTAACAGTCAGCGCACCACCTGTGCATGCAAGTGATCATCCTCTTGTCTTATAGTCACCTGCTTTCTATTGCGCGAACACAATTCGTTTTGTCACCCACACTGGTTCTCGATTCTAAAGGCTCGTATACACTAGGACACTTTTCATTTGCGTTTATCGTCAGCGTTTTACGAGACGTTTTTTCTGCATTCAAACCCAAGCGACTTTCACTGGCGTCAAACAGAAGAGTATGCAAAACCACTCCTTGCTGTTAGATGGCGTTAATGAAAACAGAAAGACCCCGTTGCACAGGGTGGTGCTACACAACTTTAAGCTTCTGACACTCGCTTGAAAACAGAGTAGAAGAAGAGAGAAAGTTGACCCGCTTGTTGTCAAAGAGCTTAGAATCACCAATCAATAATGATTCTATGGTCTTTGTTGAAGTCACTGGCGATTCAAACAATGCCGATGTCTCGTTTATCATACAGCACTTTTCGTTTGGATACTAGTGCAATAAGCAGCTTCACGTTCATATAGCCTCTGGGCATCTTCTTCAAAGTGCGCTCGCATTGACAGCATTGACTTTTGCGCCTGCCGTTTTGCGCGTTGATGTGCACGGTCACATTGGCGCCCTTTATTTAGTCACGAGGTGTAAAACGTCGACCGAAAACGCGAGCAAAAACCGTCTTGGTGTGCACTGTCCTCACATTTGCACAAATATTTGGCCCTCCTTATTGTTGAACCCTGCTTTTAAGAAAACTAAATTATTTTCAACCAGCCAAAGTGGCTAGTGGGTGCGCCTGTCTAACCTGCCACAGCAGACATCTACTCGCATTTGGCGGGTTGGCAGGTGTTAACGTCAAGCCCTGAGGGTGAGTAAAGTATGGAATTATTATATTAATAATATATAATATTATTGTATAATAGGATGTATACATACCTGTCAACCCTCCCGTATTTCCCAGGATTCTCCCGTATTTTACAGTTCTATCCCGCTATCATCCCGTAAAGGTATTTTCCCGTATTTCTCCCGTATTTTCAGTCGTTCTCCGACGGGTGTCATTAAAGGGCCACGAAACCCCCCAGTCTCAGCGTGGTGTTTTCACACCTACAGTCTGTAAAAGCTCAGTAAAGTGGGTGTGTCCAGCTCGGTTTAGGTAGGAGTGTCGGGGGAGGGAAAGAGGGAAGGTTTTGCATATAAATGGGAGTTTCTATTTGTGCACGCGCTGACTTTCAAACACACACACACACACAGACGCAGACGCAGGGTGAGAAATAAAGGGACTATGTTCACATGGACTTCAGTCATCTAATTATTTGCCAAATTATTAATTCGTGGACTTTAATTGCAGTTTGGCACTTTAACGTTTATTCACGAACATTTCCTGCGTGTCCCCCGTGACAAACCAGATATTAAATGTTAGTAACTGCTGAAGGAGTGCATATTTAATGGAGTATTTGAAACGCACGGCATATTTCAGAAAAAATAAATCCTGCATTTCTCGGTAACTAAATGCACTCGGTAGGTAGCGTCAGAAAGCCGTGTGTGTATAGACTAATCTGTCACTAAATGCGGCGAAAAATCTACACGACAGTAATCGTTTGATTAAGATGTTTACACTTTACACGGATTCTTCAGTCTATAATACTGTAGTGATATTAACGTGCTGTAAACTCAGCAACAGTTCTAATCATTTGACTAAGGTCTGTCTTTAAACACTGAAAGAGTATTGCAGACGAAACCAACTAACTTTGCCATCTTCATCAACAAACAAACACCACTAAACGCCTACTTACCGATCAGGTGACATGTTCTCTGCAAACGTATTTATGACGCGTGGTAATACACCACTTTATTCCAACTGCTTGGGTCCACACGCGAGCTTTACTCTCATCTCGGGGAAATGGAAACAAATACTTTGTTGCGGCACATTTATCAACGCAACACCGACGAACCAATCCTCTCGGCTGGCGACAAAACGTAGCGTCTCTCTGCCGTTTGAAACTTGTCACAGGTAAACGCATCTTCCTGTATATGTAGTTCATGCATATTGATGAAGCTCCGCGTCATACACAATAGAGCGCTCTGATTGGTTTGAACAAAGGCCATGTCATGAATTAATGCCGCACGCTGACTGACGTCAATTTGTTCGCTTCCGGGTAGACGTCCACTCTACACGCTGGACCATATGCAAAGACCTCAACGGCGTGACGCAGCCACAAAAATTCGTTTCAAACCGGAAGAATGAATTTGCTCGAAATAACGCAAAAACAACCAATTTTCACTATTTAGTCAATTATATGTGTCCTAATAGTGTTTATAGCAGCGTGGGACACATATATGACTGTCAACAGCTCAAAAAATGTGTTTTGGTGTTTCATGGCCCTTTAAACATTAAAGAGCTGATCCTCCCTATTCGCAACCCATACCGCCGAACCACCAGGGGCCGCCCTTGCTCTTAAGTCTGTTGGAATCTGTGCTTTCGTTTTATTTAGGCGTGAAACACTCTGAAATAAACATAAAAACGGTGGGATTCCCTTTCCTTTTCATTACAGGTGCCGTCGCTCCTCCTATACAATCCTCATACATCCCCTTATTTTCACATCCCAATGTTGACAGGTATGTGTATAGTGTATTTTATAGTGCCTTGACCATAAAAAATAATAAATAAATATAAAGCTACTTCAATTCAAACTCATTGGGACAAAATCTGTTAGTGTGCAGAGGAACAGAGGAAAGTTGCTTCAACAAGCTGAATCCGATCCATTAACACGACAACCACAGGTTCCCCTGTCGACCCGCTATTAATTATCTGGACTTACAAGAAGATTAGAACACGGTAAAAAAAAAAAAAAAAAGACAGAAAACAACTGCTACGCTGCAACACTCGGGCATGCCTCGCCAGTATAATTACCCGTCCAAAGTAAACAGAGCAGGAAGACTAATGCGTGTGGCACGGGTCAGCGTCACTTGAGTACTGACATGGCTTGCCGGTTTCCTCCCTCATTCTTCTCTTTCTTCAGCATGAGGAGTGGGCAGCTGTGCGTGCGGTGGGGGATGGACGTCCAACCAAGAAACACACACTCTGATCTGCTGCTGTCTCTTTAGTAGCCCCTCCTACGGTTTCCAGACTGATGAGACGAAGGGAATATCTTCAGGGGCTTCGCCGCTCACCACTATTAAAATTTAATCCCTCAAAGTGGGCTAAAGCAAACATTTGACTGGAGGCAGAGAGATTGATGTGGGGCTGTCATTTCTTCTGCAGTTTATATTCACAAACAGTCTGCTAACGCTTGAAGTCGCCCACACATACACACAGAGAAATGCCTGAAGGTCATCTGCTTTTCCCCCAGACGCAAACGGTGAGATCGCCTGTCCAGAGGTTTTTTGTTGCATTCTGCTTACTGCAGGATAGATAGTACACAGGCAAATATGAAAAATAAAAATCAACAGGTGACATTCCAGAGAATACAAATTCACTTCAGTGTTCTCTGAAACACAATTATGCAGTGGCAACGTGCCACTACTAAACCAACAGAGGCACGGCACACAGAATGACAGAATCGGAAGGACTAGTCTGAAGTGAATAAAGGAAAATAAAGCTTGGGTAGCGTGAAATGACACAAAGACAACGTATCTTTGTCCTTGTCCTGACTGGCAACATGGAAAAACAAACCTGGTTTACAAATGAATTACTCTAAAGGCCATTTTCTTTTCCAAGTTGTTTCTGTAGTAACAAAGATGGCATTGATGCCTGCTCATATGAGACAATTACTGCATAAATATTATATTCCATGTTGTGAGAAAAGGCTGAGAAAATAACAGCATTAAAAATAGCTTGTAATAAAATGTAGTTTACCTATACTTAATTACACTATAAAAAAGACTGTAAGATGCATTTACGACATCTTGTAATTACCGCAATCACAAGATTCCAACAGGTAAAAATGTTCACATACTCACAAAGCTCCTAATTACAATATGTAAAGTGAGAATTTACTCAAAAGCAACAACTTTGAAATAAAGTGACCTCTGTAGATTAGTTTGGCCATCACCGTTGTGTTGCCAAAGAAACACAGTAGAATAGAAACACAGCAGTAGAATCTTGAAATTGTGATAATTACAAAATGGTGTGGATGCATAAAAACACTAAACGCAAATAGATGGCTGTAAATAATCTCTGAGTGTTTAATGAAAATCGGGAGATAAGATGGTTAGACACAAGGCCTTAAATTCTTTGAATCTAATGGATTCTGTGTTATATGCAAGAAAAATAAATAAATAAATAAAACTGCTAGATATGCGGAACTATGTTTGCTCATCCTTGATAACCAATCAAAAAATGTCCCGCCTTCAAGCTCTTCTGATTGGCATACTGCTCTGGAACTGACAGACCGCGCTGCATGTAAAAGTCGAAAATCTTTAACTTGACACAGCATCTCACAAGCGTGAGGCACTGAAAAACGACAGGAGTCATGCACATCTGTCAACCAAATGTTCACAAATAAAAAAAAATAGGAAAAGTAGGAGTAGAAAAACATGAATGGATTGGTTACTATCAGCTGTCAATCACTCACTCAGTGCCCACTGCCTTCAGATGACAGACAGCCACAACAACAGAGAATGAACACAACAATGACAGATGTTGTTTTAAAAACCACCTAAAGTTACAAATAATGGCGCTTCGGTTAGTGATCATGGTGAATGTTAATCCACCATCTGAGAGGGTGTATGTTTTCATCAAGTGGATAAAAGACTTCCAGTGGGTTAAAGTCCGCTATGAAAATGCCTGAAGCCATTCAACATAAAGTCTGTGGGATGGAGTTTGGATGTAACATCTATAAGTGTGAGATCTATATATTAAAAATGAGACATTTTATTTAATCCTTCAATTAATTGTCAGGATGCTGTCAGCTGTGCAAGTGGTAGCTACAAGTAAAAAGTAACATTGCGTACAACATTGCCCAAGGCCTTACATTCACTAAGATTAAACTAATGCTGCAGCTCATCATAAGAACAGTATTGTAGTTAACATGACATATGCAAATTATAAGTTACATGTAAACTGAGGTTGGGCGATGTCGACCAATTTGGCATCGTACAATGTCTAATGTGAAACATCGCGATAAACGATGGCATTGATTAACAGTGAATTAATTGTTTTCATTCATTCATTTTCTTTTCGGCTTAATGCCTTTATTAATTCGGGGTCGCCAACCCATCCAGCACTTGTTTTTACGCAGCGGATGCCCTTCCACCTGCAACCCATCACTGGGAAACATCCACACATTCTCATTCACACACATAGACTACTGACAATTTTAGCTCACCCAATTCACCTGTACCGCATGTCTTTGGACTTGTAGGGAAAACCGGAGCACCCGGAGGGGAGAACATGCAAACTCCACACAGAAATGCTAAATGACCCAGCCGAGGCTTGAACCAGCGATCTTCTTGCTGTGAGGCAACAGCATTACCTACTGCACCACCATGTCGCTGAAAAAATTGTTTATGAATAATGTTTTCATAAAGAATTAATTATTTGTAGCCTACCGTTTCAACTACCTGACCCGCATGGTCTTTGTTTTACCCATAACCAAATCACAAATAAGTAAAGATAAGTTACACACCACCTGTCAATCACTTTTTCCGCAGGACTCTGGCATGAATAGGCAGGGTGATCTGTGTCGTTATAATGGCGTCGACAAACTTGGTTGGTAAAGAGTGCACAAGCAACAGGAACCAACAGTATCTGATGTTTTCACAAACATTATTACAAGCATGAAAGCGAAAGGTTGAAGCAGTGTAACTGTTACTGTTGATGTGACACGCTACCTGATAGATTCAAAAGGCTGAAAAGATGTTAGATAGAGACAAGACTAATTAAATATCACGTTTAACAATTATACTGAGACGCCATCCAGCGGTACATCTTTGATAAACTGTCCGACATGCACTGCTCTCTGAATGTGTATCCCTGTGTATGTGGTCAGGTGATGTGCGTTTTCAGCAGATGGAGGGCTGTTAAGAAATGCCGGTGAAAGCCAGTGTGGATGTGGATAGTTTTCGTTCTAAAATGCCATTTTAAAACTAAGACGTATTAGTGTAAACGGGGCCTGAGTATGTATTTTTCGCGAGCGGGTTTGCGACAGTGGTGGGACGGAGAATCGGCGATGTCGGCTCAACATCGTGATGTCTATTGGCCACCGGCGATGGACGATGGCATCATCTATCGACCCAACCCTAATGTCAATATCATCTGTACAATATCAAACACTACCTGTGAGAATAGCTCAGTTATTGTTATCGTCAGTTATCATCAGCTCAGTTCATCCTACTCATGTCAAGCAGTGTGTATAGGGCCTGCTGGTGAATGTACTGTAGGGTTAGTGTTGATTTCAAATGCAACAAATGCGTTCGTATAAAATCTGTAGTGGTGGTGCTCTTAATTTTTGGTGGGTGCACCAAAATTTTGGCTGGTGCTTCTAAATTTTTGAAGTTGGGAGCACCGATGCTACCAAGCAAAGCAATTAATTTTCGAGCCCTGCTGTATATCTGTATACCGTTTTTTTAAGAAACATGGTAAGCAGATGTTACTATGACAATGCTCTGAGCAAGGGAACAAAACAGCAGCTATTCCAGTAATTTATCCACCTAGGTATGGATTACAATAGCAAGAAGCTCAGAGGCATCTAGTGAGCAACAATTCCCGACTAGACAGAAAGAACTGAATTGATTGAGGCACTCGAAACCACAGGCATTTTGTTCAGCATCCACGAGGCATCCCAACCTACACAGCAGGCGAAAAGAAAAATGGATCTGTCAATGACACAGCTAATGACACCCCAGAGATATGAGCAATGTTAGTCCCACAGGAGCCTGAAAAAAATAATTCTGTTTACCCTTATTTTCACCTCCAAGTCTTGCCATTTTAAACGGGCTCGATTACAATTTTCTCATTAAAGGAAAAGCATGGCTTATTTATGCTAATTCCCCGCTCCTAAAACACATAATTACAGTGTCCATTACTGACCAACTGTTACCCAACCATGATGGAAAATGTTCTGTGTGCAACAGATCCGTGTAGTTAAGAACTAATCACACTGATGTGTAGAAGCAGTATGTTTAATGTGCTCTTTGGTTCGCTTAGTCTTAAGAAGTAGAAGGGGAAAAAAAGATTTCTTCACTGCTGAAATCGTGCCTCTGCACTCCACGATCGCTGCTTAAATATTTTATCCGCTGTGACTAAGTACTACCAGAAAGATCACTCAAGATATGGATATGATGGGCACTGTGCACACTTAACATGCGTTCTGTTACGTGAAATTCTGCATGGTGATGATGTGTGAAAAACAAGAGGCTTCATTTTAGGCCATGTAAACACTCCAGTTCAATTCATTCAGTTCTGTACACACAAAGTTCTGGGATTTACGAGAATAAAAACACCATTTAACAACTGAAATAATGACAATTTGTGACAACCACAACCACAACCACCTAGCTGTTGAAGATCTAGCAGTCTTTCTTGTTTCTGTGCACAGTATAAGAAATGAAGTAAACTCATTAGTTTAGCCTAATCAAGTAAGAACAAGCACATAATAAACACAAACCCAAAGGTTTTAATTTAGAAATAAATAAGCCTCATGCTAAAATATAGTGGTCTGCACCTGCCCACTTTATTAACATCATAAACTGAATCATTTAAGCCTAAAGACACGTATGGGCCATTTTCACTGAGTGGTACGGTTTGTACAGTATGGAACAAATTTATGTCAGTTTGCACTGTCAAAGGTACCAAAACAGTGTACTGTACCATATAACTTTTTTGGCACCCTTTCACAAGGGTACTTAGCACAACTGAACAGTACAAAAGGATAGAGCTAGACTTGCTGCTGAACACCATTGGTTTACAGAGAATCGCCATCAGCACTTACAACAAGCCTGTAGAACGACAACACAACCCTTTTGTAAATACACAGCCCAGACATGACACCGTTATACTATGACGGCAAGCAGCAAAGAAACATGCTGAAACAAAGCTTGTCATCTCCTTGTGACAAACAGCATGTGCCAAGAAGCAAGAACATGATCAGCTGTATGTCCTCCATTGTTTCTTATAGGGCTAATCATTTCACGTCTAAATGTACGGATAGTAAGAGAGGGCTCTCTATTTGTGCATGCTACTGTGGTTGCGCTTATACATTTGAAATTGAGTGAGCAAAAGATGCAATATGTGAATGGCCTGTGTGACTTTCTTCTTCAAGCTAGAACGATGACGACTGCAACTTTCTGGCATACACCGCACCTTCCAAGAAAGGTTACTGTTGGCAGTGGAAACGCAAGCCTTAACATGGTTCAGGACGGGTCACCCTATGCTGAACTTAACCACACTGCTCAGCATGTCTTACATTAAGTACACAGGACAACACTTCAAAACAGTGCTTGGCAAATTAGCCAAAAAAAAAAAAACAAGTCTTTGCTAAAGGGGTGGTCCACTACGATATCATATTTTAAACTTTAGTTGATGTGTAATGTAGCTGTGTGAACAAAAACAACATCTCTGAATGTAAGACGCTCAAAGTTCAATGCAAAGGGAGATATTGGCTTTTACAGAGTTAGCGAAAGCCTAGGGCAAATGAAGTATGGGGACTACAAAAATATTCCTCTGGATTAATGATGTCATAAATCCTTCAGGTACAAGCATACACATTGTGCAGCAAAGGGGCGTGGTCAGATGTGCTGTAATGTTACAGCAGGGCACTGAACATTATGTTACCTGACCAATCAGAGCCTCTTAAGAGCAGGTCTTTCAGAGGAGCTAGGAAATATGACAGCTGAGTAGCGGTATATAATCAAAGTAAGATATATTAAAAAATTGCCAGATTTTTTAACAAATGAAGCACGAGCACACATCGCTTTGCACCCAAAAAACACAATCAAGCTTTAAAAATACACTCTGGATCACCCTTTTAATAATGTTTAGATGAAAAATATTAACCATTGAAAAAACAAAACAAAACAAAACAAAACAAACAAACCAAAAAAAAAAAAAAAACAGCAGACACCAAAAATGCATACTGCGATCTGGCAGAATATACCACATTTTTGGGACTGAGATGTGTTCCATACATAAAAATTTATATTTTGCTAAATTACAGTATGTGACCTTACAGTGTGTACAAGACCAAGATTATTTTAGATTATTGTAGTTCTGCTTAACTGGTGTTTTGCATTACATTTCAGGAATTCAGCAATTCAGGAATTCTGTTGGCTCACTAAGCGTTTCCCAGTGTTATGTTTTCATCAGCTTTCTCGCCTCTCTAAGTTGACAGACCCAGCTGCCACAGAGGTGACATCAGCCCTAGACATCTGTCAGTGAGAGGTTAGCAACATTTGTTAAAAAAATGCTCCTATAGTTTAAACATCCTATAATAAATCACAGCGTTTAGGCCAAACAGCAAGCGATGTCTTCACAGGATTATTTGGGATTAAACTCACAGATATGTGCGACATGCTGATTTAATTGAGAGAACACTATTTCTTTAGGACGAGAAGCTTTACAGAAAAATAGAGAGTCTTGCTTCAAGCCTTTCCAGTTCAATTCGATTGCCCCAACGAGACAATCATGGGCAAAGACATTTTAATATAAGCAGAAACCAGGGAATACTGACTGGGGTTTTGACTTTTCATAGACTTTGCAAAATCAATACCGATTTCTGCAGCATGATTTCTCTCTCGGTAAAGTAAGTCCCTGGGTATGGCAAACATGAAATATGGAGATTACGAATTATAGGTTTTAAAGAAAAGAATGAAACAACCTCAGTGTGCGCTGGCACCAACAGAACCACAAGCTGCTTTAGGGACAAAAGTATAAACACAAGCTGAGCGTTTGTGAAAGTCATAAAGACGGTCCTGGGATTCAGTCTTTTTCTCTGACTTTTAATTACATAAGGAACAAACCCTTTGGCCAAGGGCATAGAAAGTCTCGCTGGGGAGGGTATTTTAGACACAGCTCCACATACAAGATGAATGTGTTGTGGATGCTGAGGATCAGCTGGTGGTACCGCAGTATTCTTGGAACACAGCCCAGGCCTGTCTTAATGCAGTGCCGCTTCACTGAACACGCTAACACTCGTGGAGAAGAGGAACAGATTTCATGGAGCATATGGGACCTCGCCAGGATTCAAATAAGCAGACCGTTGGAGATGCCTCTCTTACCTGTAGAAAACAATTAATCTACCATTTTCCCTCTTTCTCACTGAAAATGGCACAGAACGAGAGACCAAGAGAGAGAGAAAGAGAGTGTTGGCGGAGGAGAGAGAGAGACATGTGGAGAGTTTTTAAAAATTGACCAAAGATGGTGTGCTGACGCGTTTCTGCTTTTCAGTCACATCACACGGTTTCCCCTCTACTGACCTTCCCCTGACCCGTTGCTACTTTCCCCGTCTGAGTGTATAGAAGAGACTGAGTGCTCTGCTATAAACAAACACACAAATAACTGCTAGAACAGAAGAAAAAGTAGCTCCAGGAAAAAGGCCGATCTCAGTACTCACTGATGTACACTCAATGATTCACCTTGTTCACTTTCAAGTCTATCAAGAACTGAAAATTAATTCAGACTCAGCTAAGGCCATCAGACTGAAACTACTGAGTGATCACTAAATCAAAACGTATTTACTTGCTAAAAATGTAACCATTCTCCAAACTGCTTGTCCTTAGAGATGGTGTCAAATCCTGCTCCTAAAGAACCAACACCTTGCAGATTTGAGCTCCAATACACTTGTCTGGAAGATTATACTGGAGTAAGTACAAAGAATTTGATTTGCTGGTGTTTATTTATGTTATCGGCTCAGCTCAGATCAGAAACAGGAAGCAGTCCTTAGACCTTCTTGGAGGTGAATCACAAGTGACCAATTTTTCAACTCCTGCTCAAAAGCATTCATCATATAGAGGCCATTTGTCATGACCCAATCAATTTACAAAGACATAATCAAGTCCTGTCCCACAATTGGTAACAACGAATATCCAGAAACACATCACGATACAGAAGTCGATTTAAAATAATGTTTCATGCTGGCTAAGATTTTCATGATTAAGAGCTATTGAGAGGAAGAAAGTAATGTACAGACAGATGTAAAAGTATTCCACACATCAAATCAGAACACATCTGTGCCACTCATGCCCTTTATGTTGACTTGAGTGAAATTCCATCTTTTCACCAACAAGGCCCTTAAGGGCTAAGAGGCATGAACGTACTGCCCGCTGTCAAAAGCTACCCACAATGTCAAAACGGCCATGACGCCCTCCTTGCAAGCCCTGAAATATAAGGCCATAAAGCTGGGCGCCACTATAAACCTGTACCCATCTGCTGATTTGTGGATCCAATTACTTTCTTTCTGTAATGGCTATGTTCAGTGCCATGATGTTCAGTCAATCGTTGGCAGCTCTTCAGTTTCCCGCTTGTCACTGACCGGTCACCGTTTCGGACGGTGCCCCAAGACAGCACTCATCGTTTGTTTTCAACTGTCTGATGACGAGCCACAGGAAATGAAAGAGGTCAGTCATTTTGTCATTACCTCAAGAACGCCATTGACATTCCACATTTATCGAAGAGGGTCTGCTTACACCTGCGGTGGATTCAGTTGAGTGGCCCTCGGTGATGTAACCCAGATGTATGCTGAATCCCCCTGTCAACACAACCATGTGGGTACAGGGGCACAGGGGAGCCAGCTGACAGGTGCTGACAGATGGATTATCTTCAGGGCCAGCGGTGGTCCTGGCTTCTGCGAACTGGCAGGCCAGAGTAAACCAATCACAGCCGCTGTGCATCCAAACACCAGGTGTGTCCCCTCCAAAACCCTGGCTCCGGCACCTTGTTCCTGCTGGTGTGAAGCTACTGACTGTGAAGAGCCACATCCCGTTGCTGCGCCATCAATATGAGAGCAAGCTGCCTGTTTTAAGTCTCGCTGAGACATTTTAGCACTGTGGGGTGAAAGTCCAGGAAAATCCTGTGAGCTGGGGGACGTGTTATTAACAGAACATTATTTTATAAAACTTATCCTATCCGTTTGGTAACTATGATAATGTTAGGGCCACATTTAGGACAAAAGCAATTACAGAACAGCTTATTGAAAGTGCATTATGTTATCTTAACTACAGATCCTGAAACATCCTAACCTGGGTGAGCGTGAGTAAAGTTTCATTTATGTGTGAAATCTCACTTTAACTTTGACAACCCGACTGCTGTTCTAACTTCCAAAGTATTCAAAGGCCTAATGGGAAAAAATGCTTTATGCTGTTCAACAATGGCATTACATTTACTGATGATAGATAATGAAGAACAAAGCTGTTTAATGGTAGAAAGACCCTTTGAAGACTATGAAGAAGTGTTACGTTTACATCACAAAACCCCTTGCAAGAAATTACTCACCTCCGTGCAGTTTCTACCGCAAAAATCAATCCCAAATCAAGTTAAGATTTAAGAAAAACGAATCTGCAGGGGGGAAAATCTTAATTTAATGTTTCATATCTGAAGACCTAAGATAAGAAACTTTACGTAATACACCCCCTCGATAACATTTTTTGCCAAAATGAAAATTCTATTAACTGAACTTCAAAAGGGCCAGGTGCTAATTAAAAGCATTTTCCTTAATGAACTCAGATGTTCTCTTTTGAAGGAGAGGCATTATTGTTGTCCTGTACCCTTAATAGGTTTTGTTACTATCAATTCAATAGAACTGCATGTAATAAGGCCGTGATACACAACCCCTCTGATACACTTGTTTTGATACTAAAACTGGATAGAGTAACATTTTAAAGTAAGAAGCTTGTAAAGGAGCAGAGCAGAACAACGAAAGTGACTTTTCTCAAATAAATTCTTTAAAATCATTGGAAAACCACAAACTACTATGGACAATCCGTGGTTCACCTCTAAAGTTCTTATAAACAGTTTTAGATAAAAGACAAACAGAAGCACAAAACGCATAGTACTAAATGAAAGCAATTTAATTCCACAAAATCCCCCCTGTGAACAAACTAAAAGGCTTAACTTGCTAAATAAACAGAATTTGGTTTGGGAAGTTTGGCAGATTTGCAGCACTGTGAACCATCAAGGTTGAGAAAAGGTCAAAACACATACAAAAAAAAATGTAATGAGAGATCTCAAGCTGTAAACCACCGCTGACCTCCCTTACAAGCATAGAGAGATTTACTGGGTCGTCTCCACAGCATGCATTGCTATGGTAAACATAGAGATAGCAATAAAGTTAGCGGCAAAACTAGAGGTAAATCATTACACCTTGTGATGTGTCATCTTTTAGTGTGCAAAGCCAATCCCATGGGTTGAAAGATCTGACAAAACTCATTCTGGAGGTTTTAACAAATTCAAAGCTCCTTTTAAAGTCCAGTAAAAGGTTCAGAAATCTTGTTTAAACTCAGTGGCAACGTCAGACTACTAACGGTTACAGCCTTTCCTTTGACGCCTGACCTCAAATCATACACTGAGACGTTCATTCATCCTACAATTTGTGGGTTGAAGTTGAGCTTTTTCAAGTGTTTTAGACTCCTAATGAAAGGTGGTGGTCTTAGGGGTTTGTGTGTTTAGGTAAAAATAGCAGCTGACAAGCTCAGAATCAAAACCACGTTGACAGTGGAAAATCACAGAGTCAAAACTGGACTGAACTAGAATAAGTGATCCATGCTAAAACAGGAAAACAAACAAATAAAAAAATGAATAAATTAAAATACGATGTGCTGCAGTTTTCAATAAAACAAGGGCACAAGGTAAAGAAAAGTCCCAGTGAGAAGTGTATGAAAAGCAAAGTTCTTTACTTGAGGCTGTGCACATTTCCGAGTTACCTAGTGACTCTAGCTTAAACGAAAAAAGCAATTTCAGCGCAGATTTATAGTATTAGATGAAAAATAGGAGGAACATGTGATTTTTTCCATTATCTACAGTGAGCTAGCGGCTGCATCCCGGCACGTTCTCAGGGGCCCAAGCAAATGCAGGCACACTTGAGAGATGCACTATCCTGCATCTTCTGGATGATCCATCATGCTATATATTGTGCTGCTTCCAATTGTTTTTTTCCTGGCAATGCTGGCAAGGAAGGAGAAAAAAATACCATAGTAACAACAAAAACTCGAGTTCACTTTATCTCTTGCACCGTTGTGTGTGTTGCAGTAGAAATGTACAATATTACAAGTGTCTCAGAAGGAGAGCTCACCGTTTTGGCTTTGTCATCTCAGCAGAGCCCCGGCAACAGTGCATGGCAGTCCGTAAGCCACCAATCTGCTCCATCTCAAACTAGGATGTGGACCGAGGCTTAGTGCTTCACTAGCGGCTACGTTTGGCCCTCGGCGAGCTAACATGCTCTAGTGCCTGAGCTCAGTGAGGATAACCCCGAGGGGTTAAATTAGATAGTCACAAACAAACATGACATTTTGCTGCTGTTTGTCAACTGGAAGGTTAAATTAGATGCCTTCTGCGTTCCGAAAGAAAGTTGTCAATAATGATCAGTGAACTTGTTTTGTTGTCTCACTTTCTCAATGTTTCAGGTGGTCCTCTACACAAGTTTTACACTCCTGCCAGATTCAAGGCCATTATGTATCACTGCAAGGGCAGAATGCTCTCAGCCATTATGCCTGCTTCCTTAAAATTGAAGTGATAAGGCCTTGTTAGTAGCTGGGGGTTTGAGCTGAATCTTTTTGGCTTCTATCGCACTTCCACTTCAGGAAACATTTGAGTGAGAGGGGCTGCTGTCACGGGCACTTGAACCTAAATATGCTTCCTTGCTTGAGAGCCCTAGGCTATTTGTTTTATTTTTATTTATTTGTTTTTTGACCATGGACCTGGGTGCAACAATCAGCGTGCCGTGTCGCAAATTCACACACATCAGACTTAAGCTAACTATATCTTTATATAGCAACAGACATAAAGGAATTCCTCTAGAGCTGTTCCAATTCCAAAATTTTTGGAATCCCCTAATACCGTCAATTTCGATTCCGAGCACAAGAATGGATGGACACTTTTCTGAGAATCAATTCCTCACCGTTGTTTCAATTTCAATTCTTTATACTCAAACCCTGCCAGTAAATAAGCTAAAACGAAGCTCAATCAAATAAATAGTTTTTATTGCATGTGTCCTGCACCAACAAATCATGTTGAAAATGCAAGAGATAGATTTAAAAAAAGAAGAAGAAGAAAAAAAAAAGAGTAAGAAATAAGAGAGTGCAGTTCATCTGTCAATCAGATGTTTGAGGATGTTTTATTATAATGACAGACTTTTAGCATTATTTAAAAGGAAAATAAAGTAGAATATTATTTTAAACAAAACAAAAAATAAGGTGAAACCCACAAGGTTATGAATGTGTTATCTTTTTAGCATTTACAATGGAGTTTCATACCTTCTGTTGTGAACTATAATTCAGTTTCAGCATGTATGTTAAAACTAAAACATGCAACAAAACCATGTGCATCAGTGTCTACGTGTCCGTTAGATCAATATCATTCACTTAAATGAAAGGTAGTAATACACGCTTACCTTGTCTATTATTTGGATTTCAGTATGACATACCATAACTACTATAGCTGTTAGAAATTATGCAATGGTATAAGTAAACTGCAGAATATTTAAGCAAATTCCAAGTGACTTCTTCTCATCATTCGCAAGAAAGAGTCAAATTATCAACTAGACCTTTTAAACTGAGGAGTTTATTCCTGATTCAATTCTGACCTCTCTATTCTCGACACCTTGGAGTCAATTCCTTTTAGAATCGAAACCCAGACCTAGAGTCTGCTATAGAATACATTGCAGATGTTTGTTTAAAGGTGTGAGGAAGAAAATCCAAATATATTCTGACATATATTGTACAACAAAAAAGTTTCAGTACAAGTTTCTAAACTATTTTACACAACACAGAACAACAGACGCAATCAAATCCAATAAGACAAAAAAGTCACATTCACTATTCAAAATTGTTTGTTTCATTTTCCTAGTACAGGAAACAAAGACACAATATATAAAATGATTACCTATTAAATGTAACCAATAAAAAAATTAAATAAATAAATAAACGATTAAGCTAGAATTAATTGTTGCACAATTGAAATGTGTTTGGACAGAATGTTTAGCATTAGCAGATGGAGAGAAACCCAGCCGCCTTGTTGTGCTCTGGCACGTCTGAGAGGAGAGAATCAAACAAATACACAAAGGGCCTCATAAACAATAATTAGGCTTAAAAAAAATCTCACATGCATTTCTCATTAGTATTTAAGATATCTTGAACACTTTAATTGATGTCACTGCGACAAACGTGTGATTTGAAGTGAAATCCTTCAGGCTGACTTTAGTTTGCTCAGTTATAAATGTGGTCCGTTAAACAACCCCATAAAAATCTGATCTAATCTTAAAACATTTACATTAATATTAATACTCGCTGTTTTCCTTGTGGAGCTAAAACTGTCAAACAGAGTAAATATTTATAACTAGCCTCTAATTATGCACTTAAATTGGTTTCTTGTAACAAAGGGAAAATGCACTGAATAAAAACAGTGCTGATAACGCTTACCCAGCAGGACTCGGCGCAATGTGGCTCTTCATTATCCAACACAGAAGCATTTGTTGCAGCGTCAATTATCAGGTACACCGTTCTTCAGCGCTGGATACCACAGCTTTTAATTAGCAAATCACAGAAAGACGCAGATCTGTGCAAACTACTGGAGCGATTGCCATGTGGAGAGCCGTGAGAGTACAACAAACTCAATTACGGCTAAAACACCGTCCATGCATTAAAATGAGCTTTGAAGCACACATGATAAAGCCTTAAAAAGACTGCAAGCAGCGCAGATATGTCATGCATGGAAAGAACGTTGATCTGTACTGAGTGACGTCCAGGTCAGAAAGATAATAAGCTCAGAAGAATCATACGGCGTTTCAATCATCAAGCTACTTTAAAAATTGTAAAAGGGTTCCTGTTTTGCTTGGAAAAGCAATAGGATTATGCATTTGCAATTTGATTATGCATCTGCAACATGATTATGCATTTGCATAGTAACGATAATTTTGGCCATCTGGATGCATCGTTCACCCTGACAGCAAGTTTTCCACTGGAGAAAGGCAGGTCACTGTGCTGTTGCTTGATATGGATCTCTGCTTTCTGGATGGTCTAATGTCATTGGCTGGCTCTGCAACTGGCCCCAGCCTTTAAAAATATAATGTCATTGATGTCATTTTATTTTGACAAGGCATCCATTTCTGGAGGGGAAAGCGTTTTTATATAAACCTGCAGCACTGAACAATGCATGATATCATGAACAAGATGAATGATTATCAATGCATGAATCAAACTCGCCCTGAATGGTTACAGTTTTTTACACGGTTTTCCATGCATCATATACAGTAAAGCCAGAAATTATTCATACGCCTGGCAAATTCTGATTTAAACTTACTTTTATTCAACCAGCAAGAAATGTCACAGGCTTCTCCCAAAAAGATAATAGGACGATGTACAAGAGGTATCATATTTGGAAAAAATGATATATTTCTCAGCTTTTGTTTAAAAATTTAAAAAAAAAAATTTAAGTCAGAATTTGTCAGGGGTATGAATAATTTCAGACTTGACTTTTTTTTTTTATTACTATATGACTCCATGTCAGCAGAGATGAATCACATGCATTGAAGAGTAAAATCTTTCACATTGACGCATGTTTCTTGCCTACCTTCAACAATATGTCACAGAAGACAGATAATATGAGCTTTTCTCCTATATGTACCTAACTGTCAAAATATTCTAAAAAGTGACGGCTTGTAATAGTGGAAACTGCAAAAATGCCAGTATAACTGTCAATTGTCAGCTTAAATTAATATCATGTTGAACTTGACAGGAGAGTAATTTATAATAAGTAAATTGTTTTTGTTTGTTGTATATTCATTTGCATATCACATTATATATCCAAAGTGATTTCCAAAGCAATTCTGAAGTCTGTATGATCTGCCCAATGCTTTTAGTAGTTCTGATAACTTTCTGATAAAGTTTCTAAGAAATATTGTGCCTTGGCTAGAAGAACAACCTACTCGCTATATTGTACTTATATCAACTTAATTTTCAGACAGCCTGTATACAGTATGTATGTTCTATCTATGTTTTGTGTAGCATTACTCTTAAAAAGTTTGTAACTTAATACCATCTGTCCCATCTATAGTTTTTTCTTCTAAAGACTGAGCAAAAAAGTTTACAAAAACAGAATATGAGATGGCAAAATATAATAGAAGTAGCCTGTTCAATTTTCTCCAATTTAGACAAGTTTTCAAGGGCACATGAGTGCTGCCACTGTGTGGGCAGAAGTCCTTCCAGCTGTTGGCAATGTCATGAATAACTTCTATAAGTACATTTCACATGCAAAGACAAGCATCTTGGAATTTTCAGAAGGACATAAAAGTGCCATAACATAAGAAAAAAAAAGAGTTTTGTAAGATGCCATATTCCTATGCAGCCTTTAGTTGTAGAAAAATCATTGATTTAAATTTTCATAGAAATGCAATAACCTTTCACAGGTCAGAATGTGTTGGCTTGTGTTTTTACACATATTAAGTCAATATTACCCTTTTTTTTTTTCAAAACTACAGCAACTGTTTTACATGATGCCACAGTTTTTTGTTTAAATATTACACTAATGTGAACTTTGGTATCCAAAACAAACTCTGACATCCATACCAGCAATCCTGCAATAATCCATAATAATGACATACTTTTCAATTAATTTGGCCCTTGGTGCCACTTATTTGTGCTACAGTTCAAATCAGAAAATATTAAATGTTATTTTGAAAATAGTTGAGCTTGGCTACAAAATGGAACAGCGTTGAAAAACCCTTTGTTTAAATTCCACTGAAACAAACTGTCTATTTAGTGAAAATGTTTAGTGAACTCTAACCTGCTAATTCATTTTACCTGAAGCTGCATGAAAAGGTCACAATCTATCTTTATAGTGTGCAGGCAGATGTGTAAAGTGGCCCACATAAACAGCCATTAATGAGGCATTTCATAGACATACTGTATAAGGCCTTGTTCTTGATAGCACCCATTTACACAATATTATCTCTAAATTAAATAAAAAACAACTAAAATTATCAAACATAAATATCACTTAGGCGCCACGGTGGCGTAGTGAGTACCACGTTCGCCTCACAGCAAGAAGGTCGCTGGTTCGAGCCTCGGCTGGGTCAGTTGGCATTTCTGTGTGGAGTTTGCATGTTCTCCTCATGGTTGTGTGGGTTTCCTACGGGTGCTCCGGTTTCCCCCACAAGTCCAAAGACATGTGGCATAGATGAATTGGATAGGCTAAATTGTCTGTAGTGTATGAGTGTGAATGAGTGTGTATGTATGTTTCCCAGAGATGGGTTGCAGCTGGGAGGGCATCCGCTGCGTAAAACAAATGCTGGATAAATTGGCGGTTCATTCCGCTGTGGCGACCCCAGATTAATAAAGGGACTAAGCCGAAAATGAATAAATGAAATATCAATTATTTGTATCATACTAAATATGTATCATATTATATGTCTAATAAGATAAACATGCATCTGATCTGGTGACAAGGTGGCTCAGTCAGCACTGTCGCCTCACAGGCATTTCTGTCTAGAGTTTGCATGCTCTCCCTGTGCCCGTGTGGGTTTCCTCCCAGTGTTCCGGGTTCCCCCAGTCTAAAGACATGCGCTACAGGGTGAATTGAATAAAGTAAATTGGCCATAGTGTATGTGTGTAAATGAGTGTGTATCTGCATGCTGCTGAAAGGGCATCCGCTGTGTAAAACACGCTATCTAAAACATTGGCGGTTCATTCCGATATGGTAACCCCTGATGAATAAGGGGACTAAGCCGAAGGAAAATGAATGAATAAATGAATCAATCAATGAATCAATGTATCTGATCTTTACAGGAAAATGTTCTAATTTTCACAAGCACAAAGACCAAATAACCGAAGTGATTCACATAATTAAATCAAACTGTTCACAGTGGAGCACATACAGTACTGTAAGTAACCTCTAATTGAAAACTAAAAAGTGACATGCATTGGTTTGACAAAGCAACAGGTTTCTCAGACTCATGTATCGTTTGTACAACCATGTTAAAATTTACAGTGATTATTACAATTCTTCTTATTATTATTATAATTATTATTAAAAAAAGTTTGCAGTGGTGGTTCAGAAAGATTCATACAGTACTTCAGTTACTTGATCTGTCTGTATTTTTGAGTTAACATGGCATTTACTCAGAGATTCTAAAGTATTGAACAAGTGCTTATGGCTTTTTTAATCAGAGATGCTGAACTGGTTTTAAAGCTGAACAATCACAACTACTGTACTACTTTAGAATTTATCAGATTAAAGCACTGATGGATTGTTGCTGTCTATTCGCTCTCTTGCATGAATAAATACTTTTAGATTAAAAAATATTTTTTTCAGTGCATTAAATCCTTTTGCCCTTCTTATAAAGAAGATCCACTAAATCACCAAATCAAATCTGCCCATAAACTATTTTTCTAAGTCTTCTTTTATCAGAAAAGTAAACTATTTCTTGGGTCATTTTAAGTAACCACTGTCACAAATGCATTTTACACTCCTTCAGAGTTGCACTCCCCATTTTGTTTTTCATTTCAGTTCTCATGAAAGCTCAGAGACTATCCATTATGTGCAATTTAAATGGCCACTCCCTGCCCACCAAAAGAGCTACGTGCGAGAAAGTTCATGGCTGTCACAGAGCAATAAGAAGCTTTTTCCATCACACTTGAGGTTAGGGTGAATAGACTTACTCAGACAACTGCCAGACGCCTTTCATAGTAAACAGGCACAGTGAAAGAAAAGCAAAAGAAATGAGTAATATATAAGTATCATATCAATGCATACATACACACACGTACACAAATCACCCGCCATTCACTGATGCACGCGCTTAGTGTTGAAGCAAATCTCTGGTGTGATATTGAGTAAAATATTACAACAGTTTCCATTCTTCTCAAAATGACAAAGTAGTATTCAGCATGCATTCAGAAAAAGGCTCCTATCAAGGACAGAGGCGTCGTCATAAATCATGTTAGTGATGATTGTGCTCAGAAATCGTCTTTGTAAAAATAGCTTTGAATACAACAAGTGCTTGGATACAATGATATTTATGACTATTTGTGATTCCAGCTAGACCAGTTTGCAATAAATCCACTGCATAATACTTTTTCGAAAAAGTTAACATTAGTTAATACCATAGTTAACAATCTAAAAAAAACACATGCAATAAAGCATTCAGTGTTAATGCACACTTTTAACAGTAATGTTAACATACTGTAAACTTAATCAAACATATTTGTAAAGCTCATGATGATATATTTATGTTTAGAAGCTTACTAAAGTGACATAGATTACAGAGCATTTAAATAAAGAAATTCTTTCACAGCCTCTGCTTAAATTTTTTTCAGTCACTATACTCACTACACACATCAAGAGAGCGACTTGTTGTTGTTGTTTTTTTGGTCAGCTTGAACTATTATTGATCTTGCCAACACCTTTACAAGCGACAATTTGAGTTATGCTTTGTATTTCTGAAACTGACAACATGACTTACAGTCTTTATCCTGAACTCAACTCCAAGGCAAAATGTTTTTCTTTTTATATATATATATATATTTTTTTTTTTTTTTTTTTTTTTTTTTCAAGAGTAGACGTGAATTGGATTTCCACTTATTTTTTGATTGTAATGGATTGATGTATTGCGTGAATGTGGCAAGATGTTGCATGAACAGTAATCACACGCAGGAACACAAATATAGTTAATTGCAATGTCATTATAATCTCATTATAACGGGTGCATAACAGTTGTTTTAATCACCGGAGCTGTCGGCGACTGCGCTCTAATATCGCCTGAATGACGACGGCTGTCTCTCAGTTTCAAACAGTGAGCTATCCACCTAAACATTTTAAGGGCATTCCGAAATGTGCAACGTTATACTAATGAAAAATGCTGCACGCGCCTGTGCTGTATTTGTAGACAGCTCACTAGGTACTAAGACAGCCGAAATATACACCGGCAAGATGAGTAACGTTATTTAAAGTACTGCGCGATGTAAATACAGCGATTAAAGTCATTGGTGAGGAAAGCTCTGTGTTCTCCGTATGTAATGCTCTTTGTTATCCGAGTTTTCATTCATTTCTCTGTCCGTAACGTCCGTACTTAACGGGCGGCTCCCTGTTCTGTATTATAGACCACATAAATGCGACTGACCCCATAAAATGTCTCTATTCTGCAGTTAAGTTAAGCCGAAGAGAAAGCGTACCTGTATACTGCACGAGGAACATCGTCCAGGGGATTCGGTTTAAAAAGACGCCGGATAAAGTCCCGTAGATCTCTGTTAGTGGACGTTATTCCGCGCTAGGAGCTTGGCTGCTGGTGTCTGTGGGTCTGCTGCGCTTATAACTGCTTTAAAGTGAACAGACCACAGCGAGAGAGAGAGGGAGAGAGAGAGAGAGAGAGAGAGAGAGAGAGAGAGAGAGAGAGAGAG
>CAIGQQ010038942.1:1886519-1905389 GCA_903798035.1 Danio albolineatus | reverse complement strand
GAGAGAGAGAGAGAGAGAGAGAGAGAGAGAGAGAGAGAGAGAGAGAGAGAGGGAGGAGGAGGAGGACCCACAGTCACGCTTAACATAACGATTTCACTGTCCGCGACGCGACAGAACTGAAGTACGATCTCTATAACAGACTGAAAGCAAACGGCGTCTATCACATGCGATTGGCAGCTATCGACGACCGACATGAGCGCGGGAAACCCATTCATAAAAATCAACCGTTTACAGTCAGTGATTAAAATAGGAGGTGAAACATGTATCTCTATTGAGGCAGTGTTTTTTAAACAGTTGTTTGTGTGTGGATTTAATGGTTATAATGGGAACTGTACTGGTTTTAATGAAAACTTTAATGTGCCCAGTGGGTCTGGTAATTTGTTGTAGAGTGTTGGCAGTTCATTCTCCTGCGGCAACACCTGATAAAAAGAAGAAAATAAGCAGAAGGGAATTGAGTGAGCCCTTTATATGTTAAAACCACTAAATTATGATTGAATATTTCCCAAAACACACTTTCCCAAAACCATTATGATGAAATACATTCCTGTTGCAGTAGGAATACACACTCCGTTTACAATTTTAACCATGGGTAATGGAACATTTCACAATTCATCCATTCATCCATCCATTTATTCATTCATTCACTGTTATAAAACACACGTCTAATGACACTGACCATATATGAACAGTGTGAGATATCCCAGAATTCTGTTTACTGGAGATTGAAAATGATCCAGGGTCATAATATATAAAGCAATTACTTAATAAAATGAAGTTAAAACTGTATTTATTCCACCAGTAGAGGGAGCAGAGCAGCAGTTAAACTTAATGGCTAATTGCTATATATTATCCATAACAGGCTCTACACTAAAACCCCAGAGCCACTTAAATAATGCACTAGTACGGACCATTCACTGCAGTGGGCAAGGAAACTGCTTAACTAAATCAGCTGTTCTGTCAGAACAAACACATATTCAAACATCAGAGCACATTTAATGAGAATTCAAAGGGATGTCATGACAGAATAAACTATTTTGGCTTAACAGTTGAATTACTTATTCAAATATGGAATGGAAATCTTAAAGAATAAAAGAAAACCAAGATGCAAAGTTGGCAGGCTGAACATAACAACACCTAAACTGTTTTTCTTCCATGTGATTTCCAATTTCTCAGAACAATTTGAGTGCAACAAGGTGTTACGAGCTGCGCATACTGTATGACTGGCAGCACGTTGGGGATCTAGGAGAGGTTAAATAATCTTTTGGCTTGCTGGAATCTCAGATGAAATTTAACACCTCCATGTTTGCAGCTCAATTTATCAGGCCTGCGTTGTACGGCATAGTCTGGGTTTCTTTTCAGAGTTAAGAACATTTAACAGATGTCTTAACACATTCAGCAGGAATTTACAGTTCTACTGCACGTCGCGGTTAGGAGAGCAGTGGAGACCGGTGTTATGAACACAGCGTTTGACATTACAACGGTCTCATAAAAGCGTGATAAGAGTGTGGGTGGAAACCGCGGCCTGCTGCAGCTGTAGTGTTTATCTCAAACCTGATGAACACTGCAGACCAGCATCCTCGGGGGGAAGAAAGAATTAAGACTTTATATAATTTATACGCATTAGCATATTGAACCAAAGTCAAGAATTTAGACGTCCGGTGTGGGGCATATATATCTACAGTAGATCAAGTGTGCTTAGGAGTTTATTTATATCATTTGATGTTTGATGTACATATAATTAGCTTGGTTTGGCACACTGCCACTGTGTACCCTGACACAAAGTTGCCTTATTCCCTCGGTTTCACAGACGCCATGGTTTCTGGCAGTGGCCGTTCTCCTTTTTGAAATCTTTTGATGTGCATGGCTGAAAACATTGGCATATTCATTATGAACTGTTTATTTTGCCATTCTTAACAATTATCTCTGACTATTGAAAAGCCGAAGGGGATACAAACAGCTGTCAAGATGATTTTTCAGAAGTAAAATGAGCATTTTTATGTTTTGGGCCCTCGTTTTAAACAGTTTTCATGCAATTAGGGGAATAAATGTGGCATGGCGCTGTTTTAGTCGCGTAGAAATATTCCAAAGCTGCGCCTGAGTCATTTGTGCTGCGAGGCAATTACATATCACAACATCAAAGTGACACATTAAAAGCACTGAAAACGTGGACTTTGATATGTTACTATAATATGTTATTAAGCCTAAGTGAAAAACAATAGTTCTTTAAAGAGAATGGTTCACATAAGAGCTTTCTTGCATGTCACGGCTCTTATCTGTAAATTAGTGCAATAAAAGCAATCAAAGTGTGTCTGAGCAGTGCACTTTCTTTTCATTTACTCTAACCGAACAGACGTTTTCCCTCAAACTTCATCATTTTTTAAACTGCAGCCAACAGGTACAATTATCACTCATAATTTGATAGTATGTGGCTGATTTAAAGTTCAGACTTTAGGAAAGATCGGACTGTGTTGCCCTGTTCCCATCTGCGGCTATCATTTATTTGGCGGTAATGGAGCTGTGGGTGTTTGACAGATGATTCACCTTTACAAAGGTGAGAGCTGGTTCTTTCCTCTAACGGACGCCAGCGATGCCCCTGGCAGGAGAGGTTTGCCTTTGGCTGAAAAACAGGAAATACAGTTTCATCCATTTTCAGCTCCACAATAATGTGACTTGTTGTGTGACACGGACGTTTTTCTGTTGGTCTTAAGAGCATGTTCTTTCATTACCCATTTCCCGTTAGTCACACATATGGTGTTCATGTTTTAATAATGTGAACACAATAAAAACAGGCCAAAGTTTCTCAAGGCGGCGTCTAATGAATTTTCTCACCTCACAGAGAATGATTAAAAGCTGGTCTGTGCTCTTATTTAATTCATGCCAAGCTGAGGGACTGATTCTACTCCCTTTTTCCTGATTTCAAACAACGATGTGCTTTCAGCAACTTGCTTATTTTATGAGCACTGGCAAAAAATAATTGAATACTGCATTAGGTGAAAGCAAATTACCGGTTCTAGTAAAGAATTATGCAACATTTTTTTTTTTATTAACATCCAATATTCTGGAAAATATTAATCTTATTGGTTGAACAAAAATGAAGGCATTTTTTTTCTGTACATTACAGGGTGTGAGGAGTCACTGCAATGCCGAAAACGAGAAGCGCAAGCCACAATAACTACAATCCGTTAGAGTATATGAAGTATATGAAGGGTGTTGCACCTAAATATGAACTCTGATGGCTTTGAGAATCAGTCAAAAAGAGAATTTCAAGTACATTCTGGCATAAAATGCAGGCATTGCTTAACTCAGACAGTTGAGCAAGGCACTTCCCTGGGATTGCATGAACTGATGCAATGCAAGCCACTTTGGATAAAAGTATCCACCAAATGCATAAGTATAGATTTTGTGTGTGTGTGTGCGCGCGTCTAATAAAACATCTAACAAAAATACACCACAATAACTGCCACATTTCAGTTTATATTGTCTTTTTAATGTTAACATATGAACAGAAATGTATGATAAATACAACAATGTGCACTTCCATTTAAAACTGTACTTAACCGTAGTTGAGGTTCATTAAAGCTGTTACAGTCTAAACTAACAGATGCTTGGAGCAGTTGTTATTTCATTAACATAATGGATATATGTTTTTATTTTGTTCTCACTTTTTGTATTTTTGGCCTGTTCAGCAGCACTATTTGTAAACAGTAACAGAGATATTCAGTAACAGAGTTATTCAGTTTGGAGTTGTTCAGTCCCTCACTGCCATTTAAGAGATTTTACCTGATGCTCTTTAAAAGTAACAGACTGAAGAAAACAAACTAAAGAAAAATATAAGTGGGATATTTTTTTACTCAAACACAAAAAGCAGGATTTGTGTTTTGTCAAATAGAGGTTTTAACTGCCAAAGCAAAAGGCTTGAGGAACAGTTTGGGCAACCAATACCAGTAAATCTACACTCTAAAAAAAAAAAAGGTTCCTTGAGGTTCTATATAGAACCCTAGGGTTCTATACTTGGCCAGTAGAACCTTTTACCCAAAAAATGGTTCTATTTAGAACCCTTTGAGTGCAAAGAACCTTTTTGATTAAAATGGTTCTATAATTTCTGATTTGTAACATACTTATATAGTAAAGATTATAAACTAATAATAAGCTATAACACAGAGAGACAACGCTTTTCGAGTCAAAACCTAATAAAATGACTGCTATGGTCAAAAACGTAATCAATGTATGATAGGATTTTTGTTTCATGCAGGTTTGTACATTACCATATAACTACTATTTATATATGCTTAATATTTAACATTTATTACGAATTATTTTGTGAAATAAATAAAATAATCAGTTTATTTAGACTGTTCAGTGTGTTGTTATATTTTAATAATTTATTTTAAACTAATAATCATGATAACTTCACTCTTAAAAATGATGTGTTAAAAATTAACACAAAATATGTGTTAAACAGTTCGTAACACATCTTGTGTTGCTACAGACACATTGTGTGTTAATATTGTGCTTAGCTGTTTACACAATGGCTGTGTTAAACCAAAATCTCTTTCTATAGTGTTTGGTTTTACTACATTTAAGCAGTACACATACTGTATAAAATGCACATTTATTTTACCTGTAGTCAAAGGGCGATGTCTACTGTATTTATGTAATTTAATTATCATGTTGGCAATATAAAATAAGTATTTGAGTACACCTGGGTGAAATGTACGCGCTGTGAACGTGCGCGCGCGCGCGCTAAGTGCATGCGCAGTGACGTTCATTTTCAACCATCGCTCCCACGGCCCTGTCGGATATGAAGCTCTCTGCCTCAGGTGAGTGAAATTAATTACAATTCGTCTACGACAGTCAATATTTTTCCACTTTGCTTAAGAATGTTTTGTGTTTGTTGTCCTAGAAGTAGTTTTTTCTACTATGTTGTCTGTGTATCGTACTACACGGGTGACCTATTAACTTTGTCGCAAGCTAGGTTAACAGTTAACCCATTTGGCGCGATTTTTGTAAACTTGTGTTTGCAGAATTGTTAATAACACGTATCAAGCGGAAGACTTAGCATAGGTTTGTTGTGATTTCGGTAGGAAAGTTAGCGTCACTTTATAATTGATGTGAATGTTGAGTGTGTGAATGTGAACGTAAAGCCTCGGCGTCTCTGAACTCGAGGTAGCGTTATCTCACGCCGGAGACATTCTATAACGTTACGTAATCATAATGCTATTTAATGATGATGCCCTTGGACAGTAATTTGTGTATCAGCCCGAGACTTAAGGTTAGCTGGGTGCTGCGGACAGACAACAAATGGCGCCTTGGTGTGAGCAAATTCATAAAAAAATGTCTAAATATGAAAACCTTTATTGTAATCAAACTTGCGCGCCATTTTGGGCCACCCGTCTAGTCACATACTATTCAAAATATGCTTTGTATTGTTGTACACTGTTACATGTATTTGTTTTTTTTACTGTGCTGTGTATATATGGATTTCTTTCCCTTTTACTTAGATAAAGGAAGTCGAGGAACAAATTACAGTTACTCTAACACTTCTACACCGAGCTCTTGCAACTGCTCATAGACGGAAAGGAAACATGGAGAAAACTATTCACAGTTGGCATGGAGCATGACAAATTTTAAATATAATATATTACAAGCAACATCCCTGATTCATCAGAAAGAAGTGTGCATTCAGTATGGGTAAATGAATAATGTCTTTCACTTTTAATATTATATAATAGTAAATATTTAAATAAATAAACTGTTTTTGTCATTTCTTAATGTCATTGAACAGATGAAACTCAGACTGGCACCACAAATAGATTGCTGACACTGCTTGAAGAAAATACAATCCTGAGAGAACACGAAGAGACAAAGACGCTGTCTATTTCCTTAAGAAAGGTTATTGATAAAGTTGCTGTCAATGACCTCGTAAAGAAACATGTGAGTATGTTTTTTTTATTTTTTTTAAGTCAATGTAAGCTGTATTTGTTTGCAAATTATTACATTAATTTAAATAGGAAATTATTGTTTTTTTTGTTTTGTTTTTTAAGCTAGACATTGAATTTTCCAAGCTTGCAGATGGGAAAGAGGATTTGTCAATCCAGAAACGGGAAAGGAACATAATTCCAAATCTCAAGGGAATAGTGTCCTTGGAGAGGAAAAATGACATCAGATACTTGCTGGAGAAGTCTGACAATCAGCATGATGGTATGAACTTCAGCCAAAATGTCTGTTGCCTGTGCACACTTTTGTAAACATAGTTTAAACAAGAAAACGTAATGTAAATTTTAATTTTCAATTTATGATAAAGTAATTATTACAAATACATATTAATTCATTTTAATAAATTTAATTCTTATTTTGCATGTGACCTGCATCTTCACTTCTTCAAGATGAGCTGTGTTACTCTATGCTGAAGATCCTCATTCATCTTCTTCCACCCATGGCATCTGGGAGAACTGTTGCTAGAAGTAAGTGCTGTGTGAAATCTGCTGTACTGTATCATACCTATGGTATGGTTTTTACTGTGTTAGCTTGTGATAAACAAAATTGTTTCTAATGCAGCAATTTTCTAATGGTTTTCATTGTTTCATTTCTAAAGGCTGGTACCAATGTTCCATCTTTGCTCACTGAATCCATGAAGGGGACCCTGAAGTCAGCTCAGCCACAGTTTGTTTCCATCAGTTCTTTAGGACATGGATGCCGGTATGTAATTGTCAAAGAATGACTCTTTTGCCTCTCTTCCTAATGTTGAAACCATGACCTCTGCTGTGGACAAACTTTTTACATTTTCTGGCTGTGTAATTTTCAGTATCTATCCTCTGTTTGAAATGAAAGATCAGGTGTTATTTATGAAGCACATACAAACATGCAGGCTAAATGTATTGTGAAATATTGAACCTTGTTAAATATAGGCTACATATGTATATATTGTGCTAAATAAGTTTAAAATTCATATTTTAATGTATATCTTGCTTTTCTTCAAATAGCCTGGAAACAACTGCGTCATAAATCTTGTGCTTGGTATGTATCATTGTTTTTAAATCTAAACAAACTGTATTTATTAAGCATGATGAAATGAATATTATAAAAGACTTTAACATTGTACAGAAAGAGTAATTGGACCCATATTAAGTTCCCAACCTTGGTCTGCAGGACACAAGTAGCTTTGAAGAGGAAAGATCCCAGCTTAAAGAAGGACATGCGTTACATCCATAATTGTGGCACAATTATCATCAACAAGGACACCTGGTAAATATTGTATTTTATAACATGCATATGTCAGACTTGGTTGTTGTGTACTGAAATAATATTTTTATCACAAAAATGTTCTATTACTTATTGCTGCTGTTTGTACAGTGAGAATATTAGGGTCATTGCTTATTTAAAAGTCCTGCAGAGAAAAAATATGTATTGAAATAAAGTGTAAATTTGCCTACAGGATTTGTTGCAATGTCTGCAAAACAAATTTAAAAATGAAGGGATTTCAGTGGTGAGCTCATCTATCATCTCACAAATGAAACAAAATAATGGGATGAAAAGGAAGTGAACTGTACTCTGAGGAACTTAACACAAGGTAAGTTCAGTTCAATACATTTTATGTCAAAGGTAGATTAATTCTGTGATATAAATTCATATTTACACACTCTAAAATGCTGTCTTCCTACCTCAGATTGTGATGAACTTTGAATGCGACACCAGATACTCATAAGTCAAGAACCGAATAAAAGACCCTTTTCCAGAGTACAGATTATGGAGGGGTTTGCAGAACTAATGGAGCAGTTTTTTTTCTTCTTGGAGTGCCAGAGCTTGTGAGTAAACACTGTTACATTGTGTGTTAAATAGTTTTGAGATCAATTTTAATGAACAAGTTTAATGAACTTGTATTGCTGAAAATGTGTTATTTGGAAACTTACACATGAAGTAAACAAAATGTTTTTTTGGATTTAGGATGCTGAAAACTTGGTGAAGTACACAGAAACATCATTAAAACAAATAGCCCAAAAAAGGGAAGGAAAGAAGGAAGTGCTCCATGACAGTCTCATTGGACCAGCAGAGGAAACTGCAGAAGGTAACTACTCCCTATATTACATCCCATATCCTCCAAACACACACACACTTTAATTTTATTGATTATAACTGTAATTCTATTTGATGACTTATGTTAATTGGTTAAAAGTACTCAACATTAAAATATTGTTTTACAGAAATCCAAAGGTCCTACACCAACCAGGATTCAGCAGCTCTCCTGATTCCACCTACTGTAGGCTTGAAGTGTCAGTATACAACACTCACTCGCTACCCTTCGACTTCCTCATTTATCAGAGGCACCACAGTGGAGTGAATCACCAATTCATCTGCCCTTTCCAGCCACAACCCAGCACTTGGAAACACCCATATTCTCTTACATCTACACACATTCACTCACTATGGCCAATTCACCTATACCGTACACATGCTTTTGGACTGTGGGGTCAACCGAAGCACCCAGAAGAAACCCACAAGAAAACTGGGAGAACTTGGAAACTCCACACAGAAAATGCCAACTGGCCCAGTCGGGACTCGAACCAGTGACCTGCTTGATGTGAGGTTAAAAATTATGTATAAAAATGGATGTTGTGATGACCAATACATGCAGGTACCATCCACTTTTTGAAATTGTAGTGTTATTTAATAGATGCATTGATATTGTTTTGTGTATTGTTTCCATCTGCATTGTGATATATTTCTCTTCCGTTTAGAGATGTGTGAAAGTTAAGCTCTGTATTTGCTCAAACAGTAAAAAAGCATATAAAAGTGAAATCATTACAATTACATTGTTGAATGTCATTAAACTGTTAAGGTAGATCTGCTGTCCAATGCAAAGTATGCAGAGGTGCAATTTTAAGTATTATTTAAAAAATATTTTGTATAATGGATTGAATAAATTTAAACAATTTGAATTGTCTGGATTGGTTTTATTTTTTATTCATTAATAAGTAGCAGTAATTCATTAATAAATAAAAAGAACCCTTAAATGGTTCTAAATAGAACCATCTAACTTGAATTCAAAGAACCATTTGGGGTTCTATTTAATGAACCCTTAAAATGGTTCTATATAGAACCTTTTTGGGGTTCCATATATGAAGCGCTCGATAGAACCATTTTTGGTTCTATATAGAACCGTTTGTTTTAAGAGTGTATACAATCACTGACCTGTAAATTCAAAAATATGTGCTGTTCACACAGGCATGGGCGTTTCATTTTTCAAAAATTTGTTTCCCCCAGAAAAGTACTATTCACACATCCATTTAATAATACTGGTATATTCAATCATTATTAACCTGAAATTACTTCTAAACTACTGTGCTTGTATCTATAAACAAGAGGTCAGTCTTTTTGCTGATGGTTTCATTTTGGGTTAAAATTTTCCATTCATGCAGCTTGTCCCAGAGACAAACCAAAATGCTAAACTATTGATTATATTCCGCAATGCGGAAGTGTGCTCATTTTTGTGATAGTCTTAGAAATTCTGATATAGTTGCGTATAGGAGTAATAAACGGCAGAAAACTACAAGCTCTACAAACAAGTACAGATAAAGTCAGAGTTATTAGCCGCCCGTTGATTTTTTCCCAAATGATGTTTAACAGAGTAAGGAAATTTTCACAGTATGTCTGATAATATTTTTTTTTCTGGAGAGAGTAGTTACTTAGTAGTTAGTTTTATTTTGGCTTGGATAAAAGCATTTTAAGGTCAAAATTATTAGCCCCTTTAAGCTACTTTTTTTTTTTCAACAGTCTACAGAACAAACCATCTTTATACAATAAGTTACCCTTACCTGCATCGTTAACCTAATTAACCTAGTTAATACTTTAAATGTCACTTTAAGCTGTAAAGAAGTCTCTTGAAAAATATCTAGTTAAATAATATTTACTGTCATCATGGCAAAGATAAAATAAATTAGTGATTAGAAATGATTAAAACTATTATGTTTAGAAATGTATTGACAAACATCTCTCTGTTAAACAAATTGGGGAAAAAATAATCAGGGGGCTAATAATTCAGGGGGGCTAATAATTCTGACTTCAACTGTATGTTCATGACTATACATACTGTAAAAAGTTGAATAATATGTAAAGAAAATATCAGTTTTCTACATCAAGCAGCATAACAAGCTCTTTTTATTTGTCTAAGATTTAAATGCAAGTGAATGAGCCAAAAAAAGTCCAATGGCTGCACCGATTCATTTGTGAAGAATAAGGTCAATAAGAAGAAAAATGTTATGTTTACACATATGGCTACACAGAGGTCTGCGATGAACTAATTAATTTCTATGGATCTATGGAAAGAATTGTGAACTAATGAGAAGTGGACAGAACCCTTTTTCCATGTTCAGGAGGTACATTTGAGTATGTGCTGCAGTTCGTGAGACCCTCCTCGGAATGAAAGATGACTAGTTTTGTACTGAACCGTAACTCACAATGGTTCATCATAAGCATTTTATCTGTCTTTTTTGCAGAGTTGGCAGTAAGAAGAAACATGGAAGCATTGTCTAATTAACAAGCAGCAGCTAAATGAGTCTAGACAAAGGCTTTTACTTAATAAACAGCATGTAGTGAATGTGTAATCCACATCATAATGTTTTGACTGCACTGTAAAAAATAAATGCTGGGTTCGCACAATTGATTTGTGTTTAGACAACATGAAGGGATTAAATTAACTTATTCGTTTTTACTAATTTAAATTAACATAAAACAATTAAGTTGACCCCCCCCAAAAATTGTGTGTTGTTTCAGCTAATTTTAGATATGTAGTTTGAGCAAACACACAACGAAATTATGGCAACTTAAGGGTTATAACTACTGATTCCATTAGAAAGAACATATTTTCCAGTATTTAAAAAATG
The DNA here is from genome assembly GCA_903798035.1 of Danio albolineatus. Lineage (NCBI taxonomy): Eukaryota > Metazoa > Chordata > Actinopteri > Cypriniformes > Danionidae > Danio > Danio albolineatus. Next base: position 1,894,509 of record CAIGQQ010038942.1, on the reverse strand, counting down.
GGCCTGTTCACATCTCTTTGCAGCAATTCACTACAGTAGTAATTTTCTGGTAAAGTCTGTATGTGTGAAAAAGGCTTGTCAACATTATGACTTCCTGTGTACTAGACAAATAAAAGTGGCCACATTAGGAAAGTTTACTACTCTTAAAAGACGGACTTAACTACTCTTTAAAAGAAGGACTGAAACAGCAGCGGGAATTCTCACCCTGTATCATTTAAGGACTTCAGGACAAAGTGTTCCAGTTTACCAGTCTGGTCTCAGAGAGCTGTAGAAGTCTTGTGCTGAGACTCCGCTAAAATACTTTTAATGGCTTTTGGGTTTGTATTTTGGCAGGCGGAGAGGTGGAATTGCAGCCATTTGGTCTTTTGGTTACTTAGATTTTAGCTCATATTTCGCGAAGCAAATTAAAAGACTGAATCAGATGTTGTTTTTGTGCACCTTAATAAATGAAATCACTGGAATAAGACTTTAATGCCAAGGCACAGAAGCACTAAATTAATTGCAGGCCTTCATTCACAAAATACTAAAACTGCAATTTTGTGGTTGTCTTGCATGTGTCAAGTTAAAAAGACAGTCAAATGGGACCTCCAGCTTTTTTAGAGTGACTGATTAGGACATTTCAGCAGCAGCAGCAGCAGCAGCAGTGTCCCTCATCTCGCAGCCAACACGAGCCCTGCAACTTCTCACGCAAAACCAATTAACTAGGTGTAAAGTTGAACTCTCTAGCCTCTGGCATCTCCATTATTTAAGTCTAAGGCAACAGCAAAATGGCCATTTAAAATAAAGGGCAACAGAGAGTTGTAGGAGAGGGAGGCTGTGCTATATGTGCATTCGGCTTATAGTCAATCTTACTGAATTTGTAATATATTAGTGTGAAAAAGCGTAAAGTTCTTTTAAAGTTGCCTGATCCATTCGTACCTGCAGTGAGGTGGAACAGTGTGAATTACCTCAAGCAGGATCCAATTTCACTTCCTTGGATTTTCCTGAAAATAATATGTTGTGCAATTGTAATGAAAGTGTCCTCTTTTACTTGAAAAATGACTACAAGAACTGTTCAAGAGCTAATTCAGTCAACTGCTGGGAAAACCTGAATTTTTAAAAGGAGAGTTCTGTCATCATTTACTGATTCTCCACTTGTTCCAAACCACATGTGAATTTAAAACCTTTTTCTTTATTCTGCAGAATAAAAAAGATAAGATTTTGAAGAATGTTGGAAACTGGTAGCTATTAGCTACGTTTCGATCCAACTATTTTTATGCGCAATTTGGATATGCGCATAAAAAGGTTGATGGAAATGCCAAGATGCGCATAAATGTTAAAAATGCACATTAAAACCATATGCGCATAACTGAGTGGGATAAACTTTTTATTCATTAGGAAAAGATGAGCATAAACTGCAATGCAAACACTTACCGAACAAATTCCAGTATGCGCATTAAAAAAAAAAAAGTCATGTGATTTTGTTATAAGATTTCATGTGATGATAAAAACGTGTGTAAATGGATAAATCAGCAGGATGACTGCATTGTAAAACATCTAAAATGTTGTTTTGGTCATTTTAAAACACCAATTTTAGTGTTATTAATCAGGCATGCCTCACGCCTTTATGTTCATTGCGCATCGACATACTGTCTTCTGAAGCACAAATAACTTATTAAAGGGCACCTATTTTAAAAAATCTACCCAGTCCCAACTAATTCTCATTAGATTATAAGTAGACTGTTAGGTTGGGGTTAGGGTTGGGGTTTGAGTTAGTGTGAGTTGACATGTACTTGCAAAGTTTCGTATACTGTCTGTTCATTCATTTTCTTGTCGGCTTAGTCCCTTTATTAATCGGGGTCGCCACAGCGGAATCAACCGCCAACTTATCCAGCATATTTTTTTACGCAGCGGATGCCCTTCCAGCTGCAACCCATCTCTGGGAAACATCCATACACACATATTCACACTAATACACTTCGGACAATTTAGCCTACCCAATTCACCTATACCACATGTCTTTGGACTTGTGGGGGAAACCGGAGCACCTGGAGGAAACCCACGCAACTGCGGGGAGAACACGCAAACTCCACACAGAAATGCCAACTGACCCAGCCGGGGCTCGAACTAGCGACCTTCTTGCTGTGAGGCGAACGTGCTACTCACTACGCCACCGTGGCGCCTATACTGTCTGTGTCAACAGATATTAAGTAGACAGTCTACTAATACTCAAATGGACCATCGAAATAAAGTGTTACCGAAAAAATTTATACATTTATTCATTCACTTTCTTCAGCTTATCTGGGGCTGGGTCGTGGGGGCAGCAGTGTCAGGAGAGTACCCCTGACTTCCCCCTCCCCAGACACTTCCTCCAGCTCATCCGGGGGATCCTGAGGCGTTCCAAGGCCAGCCAAGAGACATAGTTGCTCTAGCTTTTTCTGAGTCTTTCCATAAGGTCTCCTCATGGTGGAACATGCCTGGAACACCTCCGTAGGAAGGCGTCCAGGAGGCATCCAGAACAGAAGCCCAAGTCACCTCAGCTGACTTCTCTCGATGTGGAGGAGCAGCTGCTCTACTCCTTCGACTCCTTTACCACAACGGACCAGTACATCGACGCATTACTGCTGACGCTGCACAGATCCGACAGTCAGTCTCATGTTCCATCCTTCCCTCACTCAGGTACAAAACCCCAAGATACTTGAACTACTCTACCTGGGGTAAGGACTCTCCTTCAACCAAGTTTGGAACAAGTGATGGTAAAAAAACCAGAATAATTGAAATATATTTTGAAGAATGTTGGAAATTGGTAGCCACTGTCATCCATAGTAGTACTGTGGACGTTGTTGCTACCGATTTCCAACATTCTTCAAAATATCTTCTTTTGTGTTCAACGGAAAAAAAAGGAACCACTTGAGGGGTGAGTAAATGACGAGTAATTTTCCATAACACCAAAAACTGATATTCAGAAGAACAGAGACTGAACAAGAAATGGCTGAGGAAAAAGAAAGAGGGAGAAAATGAATGTCACAAATGAGCTTATAATCTGTATGATCTGCATAAACACAAGAGTGTGTGCTAATCCAGCCTGATCTCACGAGAAAAGTATTTTACGTTTTGGAAGTTTAGTGGCTAATTCGTACGAATTCGTACAAGTTAAAAAAGGAGGCGTGGCACCCAACCCCAGCCCTAAACACAACCGTCATTGGGTGATGAGCAAATCGTACTGAATTGTACGAATTAGATCGTACAAATTCATATGAATTAGCCACTAAATAAAAAGTTACGAATTGCCGTGAGATAGCGTTGGCTAATCACAAGGCCAAGTATCTGAACCATGTCAATTTTCTGACAAGCTTACCAAACCTACATTGCTCCAGTCTTCAGTGTAACACCATCTTTCAAAACAAACAAAACCACTCTAATATCATTATTTGCTGCTCAAGAAACATTTCCTGTTTATCACTAATGTAAAAATAACAACAATGCTGCCCGATATACAGTAGGTTTAAGAAAGTTGTGGAAAAAAAGAACTCCTTTTTAACACTTAAATGTCATTTTGTAGCAATGGTGGACAACTAAGTATTTTTTACTTGACTGCTGCACTTACAGTAAGTATATATTATATGAAGTACAAGTATCTTTTTATTTTAGGAAATGTTTACTTCGTTCCATTCCAGAACAAGATATTGTAATTTTTATTCCACTACATTTCCTATATAAAGCAGAGTAAAAAGTTAATCAAAGGGGAAAAAACATCACCTGGTTAGACAAAAATTGTGGTGTTTAATTCATGAACAAGCTGAATTTATCAGTTAACCAGTTAAGTTGGCTCTCAAATTGCCCTGAACAATTAATTTGGGAATTGGACTGACCAATTCACCAGTAAATGACTAACTGATTCAAATGATGTGTTCAGAGTGAGTCTCCAGTAAACAATTAACTGATTCAAATGATCCATTTAGAGTGAGTGTCCATTAAATAATTAACTGATTCAAATGATCTATTTAGAGTGAGTCTCCAGTAAAAGATTCACTGATTCAAATTATCCGTTTAGAGTGAGTCTTCTGTCAATTATTAACTGATTCAAATGATCTGTTCAGAGTGAATCTCCAGTAAATGATTAAACTATTCAAATGATCCATTTAGAGTGAGTCTTCAGTAAAAGATTCACTGATGCAGATGATCTGTTCAGAGTTAGTCTCCAGTAAATGATTCAGTAATTTAAATGATCTGTTCAGAATGAGTTTCCAGTAAATAATTAACAAATTCAAATGATCCATTTAGAGTGAGTCTATAGTCAATCATTAACTGATTCAAATGATCTTTTCAGAGTGAGTCTCCAGTAAACAATTAACCGGTTCAAATGATCCATTTAGAGTGAGTGTCCATTAAATGATTAATTGATTCAAATGATCTATTCAGAGTGAGTCTCCAGTAAAAGATTCACTGATTCAAATTATCTGTTTAGAGTGAGTCTTCAGTAAATCATTAACTGACTCAAATGATATGTTTAAAGTGAGTATGTAGTAAATTATTACTGATAAAAATTATCCATTTAGAGCGAGTCTCCTTTAAACGATTAACTGATTCAAATATGTTCAGAGTGAATCTCCAGTAAACAATTAACTGATTCATATGATCCATTTAGAGTAATGCTGCGTTCACACCAGACGCAGAAGACGCGTCAAGCGCGAGTGATTTACATGTTATGTCAATGCACGAATGGTGCGTTTTGCACGTTTGACGCGCTTTACGCGCAAATCGCTCCAGTTTGAAAATCTGAACTTCAGCAGACATTTGCGCCGCGTTAACTAATCAGGAGCTTGCTCTTGTGGGGTGTGATTATGACGTAGCGCCTGTTGTTGGTGTCCCGGGGAAAAATTCTCCCGACGACACCGACAACAGTTCATCAAACTGGGCTCGGTTCAGGCAGAAGCACCGCTGAAAACTTCCATCATCCAGGTTCAGTTTCTGGAGGAGTTTATGAGCTCACAGAGCTCTGTGCACCTCTGAAATAATCTAGAGGACTCAGACACATGCAGCTCCAAACAAATTGAAGCTGTTTTTCAGCTTTCACAAAGCAAATCAACACAGTTATTCTCTCTATAAAACCCCTGTTAGCCATTTAGCAATAAAGCTACAATCACCAAGCCATAGACAGAAGCTCTGCCTATCACGCGAATCCGCGTCTGTTCTCAAGTCAATTTGACACGCGAATAAATCGGTTTTGTACACGCGAATGAAGCAAGTAAACTCAAATGTTCACACGTCTATTTACGCGCGAATATTGCGATTTTCTGGTGTGAATACAGCATTAGTCTCCTTTAAACGATTAGTCTTAGCTTTAATCCCTTTATTAATCAGGGGTCACCACAGCTGAATGCCCTTTCAGCTGCAACCCAACACTGGGAAACACTCATACAGACTCGTTCACACATATACATTACGGACAGTTTTAGCTTACCCAATTCACCTGTAGTGCAAGTCTTTGGACTGTGGGGAAAACCGGAGCACCCAGAGGAAACCCTCGCGAACACGGGGAGAACATGCAAACTCCACACACAAATGCCACACACAGAGTCTTGTAAATGGAAATGAAAACGTGCACCATTCACACTGAACAGAACAGAGTCAGTTCTGAACTAACTAGAACATATAGTTAGTATATATAGAATATGTTCAACAAAGGTGACATTTTCTTCATCTTTCTCATCCTTGTAAAGCAGCTTTGACATAATCTACATTATGCTATAGAAGGTCATTTGAAGCTAAAGTCCTTTTAGCTTTCTTTGACCATACATTGATTACACTTTTCCCCCGTCACCCCCACTGCTCTCTCCTAACAATCGCTTTACGTTTTTATAAGAAAAAAAATATATTTTCATGAGCTGGACAATTACAGATGCTACAGTTATACACTGAAGTTTTCTGCTCTGCCCCATACAGCAGAAAAACAGCACACTGCAGGAGTCAGACTTCGCTCAAGTTTTAACAAGACAGACTTCACTTATTTATTCATTTATTTTGTTACAAGGCCACGGTAGAGATGGTGCACACAGATTCTGGGCATCAATATCTTGTCTTGTAAAATGCATTCACTACTGTCGTTCTCACAGTCTACACCGATAACAAAATTAAAAGTTAAAGTAAAATGTCAGCAGGTGAAAATACCCTAAATGTGACATTCCTGCTTTTAATAACAGAACAAACAGAACAAACATAGGGTGAAAACAATCATAATAAAGAATCGAATTAATGTTCAAACATCTTTTTTTTATGTTTGTACATCCATGCTCCATCTTTCATGCCTCTGGCCATTGTTTATGTTCCTTTTGCAGACTTTGTAATATAAAATAAGTAAAATTTGGTTTGTGTACAAGTGAAGAGCAGAGGATGACGTTTTTTTAAAAGCCAGTTCTAAACGTTTTCTTGTTTTCATGCAACCAAATTATATTCCATGCTGTAAGCTATGCCAAAAAGGTGTACACTAGAAATTGCATAAACGTGGATTTTGGTAGAGGGGGTGAAATGAAAATTATATACCGAAATAAAGACAGACTGTCGAAATAACTTGACTATGTCTGCAATAAAAAATGGAAAAGATGTTTTCTGAAAAAAAATTTTTTTCCTCCCTGTGGTCTGTTGAAATTCTTGATTCTGAGTGAATGGAAGTTGTGCAATAAAATATTTTACTGCAATGTAGTTCCAGGTAGTTTTGATCACAGTTCGAAATAAATCCACTACTCTGAAACAAATTATAGTAATTATAGTAATTATACAATATGTTGTAATTATAGAAAATCACTGACAATTGCCAGAGCCTTCACTTCCCTGTGTGATCTTGAAGACAGCAACATGTATGACCAGGGATACAATGAGAATAATCTAACTTACAAACATGGACAAAAATATCTGCAAAGTGGTAGCTAATGAATGTTACTATGAGCTATACTGTATATGCCCATCTCATTTACACTCTTGTGCATGTGTGTACTCTGACTCTGCCTGTGACTGATTCAAAGCGATATCTAACATGTCGTAAAATTTCCCTTTAACATGTTCAAACTACAGAGCCAGATCAGTCTCAAAAATAATACATTTACATATTAAAGCACAATATTAATACACAGCACAATTCCCAATTACAAAATCCAACTGTAAATTCAAACCCAATTCATAAATACAACACACAACTTGCGTAAGTAAAAACCATAAATAATCAGATGAATTGGATTTGAGTATTTTTGAATCGTGTTTTGAATTTATGAAATAGATTTGTGTATTTATGAATCGTGTTTTTGAATATATAAATTGGAATTGTGTATTTATGAATCGTGTTTTAAATTAACTAATTGGATTTGTGCATTTATGAATCATTCATTCATTCATTCATTTTCTTTTCGGCTTAGTCCCTTTATTAATCCGGGGTCGCCACAGCGGAATGAACCACCAACTTATCCGGCATTTGTTTTACGCAGCGGATGCCCTTCCAGCCACAACCCATCTCTGGGAAACACATTCATACATTCTCATTCACACACATACACTATGGACAATTTAGCTTACCCAATTCACCTATACCGCATGTCTTTGGACTGTGGGGGAAACCGGAGCACCCGGAGGAAACCCACGCAACCACGGGGAGAACATGCAAACTCCACACAGAAATGCCAACTGGCCCAACCGGGACCTGCCCCAACCGGGGATCGAACCAGCGACCTTCTTGCTGTGAGGCGAACGTGCTACTCACGCGCCACCGTGGCGCCCCATTTATGAATTGTGTTTTGGAATTACAAAATGGATGTGTATTTTTGAATCGTGTTTTGAATATATAAATTGGATTTGTGTATTTATGAATCGTGTTTTGGATTTACAAATTTGATTTGTGTATTTTTGAATCGTGTTTTGAATTTACGAATTGGATTTGTGTATTTACGAATCGTGTTTCGAATATATAAATTGAAATTGTGTATTTATGAATCGTGTTTTGAATTAACGAATTGGATTTGTG
>CAIGQQ010038942.1:1868487-1886509 GCA_903798035.1 Danio albolineatus | reverse complement strand
AATTGGAATTGTGTATTTATGAATCGTGTTTTGAATTAACGAATTGGTTTGTGTATTTATGAATCGTATTTTGAATTTACGAACTGGATTTGTGTATTTACGAATTGTGTTTTACAAACTGGATTTTGTAAACATTACTTGTGTTGTGGATGTACTGTATAAATTATATTTTGCAAATGTATTATTTTTGAGACTGATCTGGCTTCATTTAAACTACTACTGTAGTTTGTAAGCTCAGTTGTCTTTTCATGACTGACAGGTACAACTGGCATTTACGGCTGGCATGATCTTATGAGCACTAGAACACAATCCTGGATTGGCTGTCCTTGTTTGCGGAAAAGAGGAAGCCATCAGTCAACATGTTGCCCTGCACTGGCCAAGATAAGGGGAACGTAGAAGAAAAAGCTCCTGTGCAAATGAGGCAATGTGCCCCAATACAGCTGCAGCAGGACTGTGCAATGTAAAGCAGTCACGTCACCAGTGTGGAGGGCAGAGCTGTGTGACAGTCCGGACATCTGCCTCCAGATTCAACACAAGCCAGCCAACCAACCAGCACAGCCCACACAGAGACTAATAAGGACGGATGCACTCATATTCCACGTGCATTCTAGAAATTAAAGCCTTTCCTTCTCTCACAGTGTCTTGGATTAGGGCTGCACAATATATTTCAGCATAGACATTGCAATGTGTGCATTCATAATAGTCACATCCCATGTGCAATTTTGTGTTGGTATTAGGCATGGGACGATAACCATTTTTAAGGTATACTGCAGTTTGGAAAAGTCAAGTTTTTAAAATGGCCTTAAGTTTTTATAATACCACTCTTAGGGTATGAGTAAGATTTTTCTTTATTTACATTTTTTGTTTGTTTTTTAGGACAACAGTATCTTCAGCAGTAAAAAAATAAAAAATAAATAATAGTAAAAGTAATAGTAATATTTAAATATAAGGAAATGTGTGTTTTCGAACTAATGAAGACAGCAGAAGTCAATGATTCTTTTGAATTATTTAGTCTGACATGTTTACTGCTCCAAAATATTATAAATCTTTCAAAAAATAAAATATGTGTTTAAAGGGAATTTTTTTTATTTATTTTTTTTTATCCAGATGTTTAAAAAGAATATAGTTTAGTGCAGTAATCACAATACTGTGATACTGTGAAACCGTGATACTTTTATCCAAGCTTATTATATCGTCAGAATCTTATACTGGCCCATGCCTAGTTGACCAGAAGCCACAGTTCAGAATACATGAGATTTATGGAGTCACTGCAAAGTGTAACCATAATAGAGTAAAAAATAATTGAAGTAAGGCATGTGACTTTATGAGCATTACAGGAGAGATTAAAGCATTTAGGAACAAGAAATTATATTGTTTCCAACTTTAATGAAGATTAATTTTATAGAATTATTTATATAATGAAGACTATACATTGTTGATTTACATTCACTTATTCAAAGTTTTGTAACTTGATGCTACTAAGACTCCCAAGAAAAAATTAAAAAGAACTCTATATCTCATTTGTTTCTTTGCTCTGTATTTATTTACCAATTTATCAATGTGTGTTTAATATGCATTTATATTATTTTATGCAAATGATTCAATCCCCTCCAGAGACACCCTAATCAATCTAAATTAATGAATTGTTTCCAAGTAGAGCTATAAAAGCCATCTGCTGAAATTGTATTTATTTCGCAATATACACTGCAGAAAAACAAAACATCGCAATGTCAGAATTTTCCGATTTCCTCCAGTGCCATCTTGGATCATTTCTCATTTCAGGATTTGATCTGTAACATTCCTTCTTTTCAAATGTCAATAAAGTTAAGACTTTTTTTTTTTATGTAGCACAACCCTTATGAACACTACCTGGTTTAACAAACCCAAAGCTCATATCTCACAGAAAAAAAAACCCAGTTTATACAGGGTTTACACAAGAGATTGAACAGAATGTCCATCTGGCCACCTGGCATTTCATACATAAACCCTGATTTAGTGATTTATCCTCTTGAAATGCACTTGCCCTTCATTGGCATAAACATTCAGGCTATTTATACTCTCCAATATCAAACCAAACTCTATATGTTTCTCTTGGCTGGTGAAACGCATCTGAAGCAGTTTCAGCCTCACCTTTCCGTTTAATCTCTCAGAACTCGATAAAGGGTTCCGGTGAGCTCTGAAATCTAAACTTCCTGTCATTTAGGAAGCACAAACAAGAACTGAAAAGTGATGGAGGCCATCCAGCAGACGTTTCCACCTGTTCGTGACAGAATAAATGCCAGCGAACTCGAAGAGAAACCTCTTATTATTGAGAAGCAGCCTCTCGTGGGGACACTGACAGCCTTATCAGGTGCGCAGCTGAGATCTTGCCAACAAATGCTTTTTTCTGCTGTGAGATCTACACTCAGACTGTGAATGAGAAGCTTAAAGGATCTCTGATGGTACATCAAGCAGACAGAGCTTCCATCAGCAGAATGCATATCAACTCACCTACAGCTCGGCCAGATCTGTAGTCCTTGAACATCATGTGCTAACCAGACACTCAATCTCCCGCTGACAGCACCCTGTAAAGAAAACAAAACAGACTTAGCTGGGCTCGGACATTAAGGAAGACTGGGATATCTTTAAGTAACAGCTCTCGGTCTCTAAGTAAGTACATAAAAATAAAGAATTACATGAAAGAATAAAAAAAGAAAAACATTAAAATGATTTTCTACCAGCATTCATAATTGTTTTAGAGAACGCAATCTAAACAGGAAAGAAAAAAAATGCACAAAAGTTTAATGCTGAAAGTTGCTTGGGGCCATTTGATTCTGGAACAGTCCAAAACTTACCAATTTTTTTATTCAGCTGCCGATAAAAGATGAGTTTACTAGCCAGGCATGAATATTTACTTTGCTTGAAACTGGTTTTTGCATTTTCATTTAAAAATAGGTTTGGGTCTCTAAAACAATAGCATTATCTTGCTTATTTGTCTTCACGCAGCGCAGTTTGCCGAGCCACTTGTGGTATCATATACTAAGTAATTTCAAACTTGCAGCATCTGTCAAAAAGATTATTTTGTTCCACATATTTTCCACAATATGTGAAGCCACATGGTGCTTTGGAAAAAACTTTAAATCAACCTAGATAAGCATCTGGGATTAGATTCATGAAACATTCTGAAGAACAAAATGACCGCTAACTGTCATGTTATTCATCATATTCATCATCATCAAAAAATAAATAAATAAAATTACTTGAAGACAGCAAGTGGTGAATATAAGGTTTCTAATGTGGATAATGTTTATTTGGTGATCTTAAATTTGCTTCAAGACAAACTGTTATCATCACTAGCAGTGTTGCTCTAACAGGCAGCTGGAGAACACTACCTGTCATTCTATCGAACTACAACTCCCACCATGCCCTGCAGTCACACACCAGTTTTAGTTCACATCTTGATTACACACATACAGCTGGAGCTTATCATGACTGATTGTGCTGAGTCTTGTTACTGTAGTGAGCATTACCAAAGGTTTCCTTTGTTTGTTTATATCAACCTCGACAATTCACCTGTTATACCGACTGCTCTTGTGGATTATCCTCATGCTCCTGTCTGTCCCTGTTTGAACCTTGCCTGCCTGACCATTCTAATAAAAGTGGCCTTTGAATCCACCCCCTGCTGTAAGCAACATCATTACACAGACACACAAATACATGTATGACAATTTTGTCCCTAAAAATGCAGACTCTAATACGTTTTGAAACTGCCCGTTTCATAAATTAGTCCTATCAACATAATGTTCACATTATTAGCATGTCGCAGGAACATGGTTTGTGCTACATTTACAGCACATAACTAACCTTTTAAGCTGCAGTCAAGCCAAAGTCTAATAATCAATAATCAAGGATTTCCTGTTTTTGTACTCTCTGAATTTATCCTCAAAATTTTGCGTTTCTTGTTGCGGGCACAGCACATAACACAGATATTGTATATAACACAGATATAATGCCTCTTTCACAGCGCACGTGCTAGCAGAGCAGAAATCAGTGTGTGTGTGTGGATGTGTGCAGTGCATGAGCAGAAGCAGCGAGCCGGCTTTTACATCAGTGGCATCTGCAGTGCACACCTGATTTACGGCTGTTTTACAGATCCTTGTATTTCTATTTACCTATCCATATACAGCTGAAGACAGGATTATTAGCCCTCCTGAAGTCCCACGAAATCCTGAAGGGACTGAATAATATTATACATTCTGATACATTGACAAATCAACCTCCTCCCCAAATCAGCTTTAATCATAAAAGGCTAAATGAATCCAATATTACCACTTGTCACATTTAGCATTTACTACTACAGTTAAATATATAGCATGGAAAGTGACGAACACAGAAAGTAATTTGCATATTCACAAACCCCACGTACCAAATAAGGCAAAGGTGTATGTATATTTTAATCTATGACATGTATGTAAAAGTTATATTTATCTGTATATAGCCACGTACAGTAGTAATTATTTAAAAACCTAATTGGTACATTGTAAAAAGCACACATTAAAATTAAGTATGACATAAAAACATTTAAAAGTGCTAAAACTAAACTGCAAAGTGACTTTAGCATTTCTATAAATCACAAAACAAAAATGTTGGGTCTAAATCCTTAATAATTGTGTTAAGATCAATGAGTTTATACAATTTAGACACACGTTTGAAATATTTAAGAACTCTGTCATGCTAAATCACAATACATGCATACATGCAAATATATTTTTAATTTTTAACCTCTTTCTAATGTTAGTAAATTCAGAATGTTTTAAATAAGTGGCTACACACATAAGGTCCTTCATTTGCATAAAACACACGCAAACATTTCCGTACAAGCATATTCTGCAGATTTCCTATAGTTCTTTCAACAATCTCTGCAAGCATGACATTCTCTACAGACACACTGTTGCCAGATCCTCATGCAATGTCAAGTGTGCAGTTCTTAAAACAAGCTCAAAATCATCACAATAAGCATCTTTTATAAGAACCAAAATATCAGACCTATCATTAGCCAGCTGTACACACATACATCTGTGTTGTTATTCTGAGAAACTGCATCTCAAGCTATAACACGGTTTTTCTGATTTATGATTTCATTGTATACAGTATTCATTCATTCATTCATTTTCCTTCGGCTAAGTTCGCTTTATTCATCAGGGGTCAAATGAGCTGGCAACTTATCCAGCATATGTTTTTTACAGTGGATGCCCTTCCAGCTGCAACCCAATACTGTATATCCATACACACTCATTCATACACATACACTATGGCCAATTTTGTTGATTCAATTTACCTATAGCACATGTCTTGACCGTGGGGGCACAGGAGCACCCGGTGGAAACCCACGCGGACACGGTGAGAACATGCAAACTCCACACAGAAACGCAAACTGACCAAGCCGGGACTCAAACCAGTGGCCTACTTGATGTGAGGTGACAGTGCTAACCACTGAGCCACTGTGTCTCCCTGTAAAAAGTAAAAATAAAACATCATACAAACATATTCAAGCTATGCCAAGACACAAAAAGCTATACAGTAATGTAGCAGGTTATAAACATTACAGCTGGTGCTCAAATATTTAAAAATGTCAAACTATTACAGATGTTTGTGGTACACAGGTTCAATATACACAAGTTATATACACAGGTTCAATGCACAGATTTGATGCACATAATAAGACAAATTAGAAAAATCACTGTAAACAACTTTTAACTTCAAGTCATTTTGAAATCATGTCACTTCTTTGAACTTTAAAAAAAAATTATTAAGCATTTTAACATACTTTAATGCTACATATTACACAGAGTACTATAAAAGTGATATCATTAAAATGTCATATTAAAGGTGGATTGATAAGTGGAACCATTATTATTCATTATTACAGTATGATTGACCGGAATTCTCAAAATATTCCAGAGATACATATTCCAATAAAACATTCATAATTACCCTCCAATCCCCGTAAATTCTACCCTAAAGTACTTTTGTTACAACACAACTACAAAAAAAAAAAAAAAAAAAAAAAAAAAAAATCTCTTTTTGGTTTATTGGCAAAAGTCAATAACTTGCTGAAGCCTTGGTGGGTGTAATTCCTGGAACTTCACTGCAAAAATATGTATTCATGTTGGATTACTTTAACGATCTGAATCTATTACATTTGTTATTCTGCTTTCTGAATTGCAATTTGGTATTGTACAAACTTATAGGCAAAGTTTAAATTCTGCCATCATTTACTCATCCTCCACTTGTTCCAAGACTGCCTGAGTTTTTCTTCAGTTGAATACAAAAGATTAAAGGATGTATGAAAAAACCAGCAGCCATTGACTTCCATGTTAACATTCTTAAAAATTTTGTGTTCAAAAGAAGAAAGAAACTTATAAAGTTTGAGGAAGGGTGAACTATCATTTTGTGAACTATCATTTTGTGAGAACTATCATTTTTGGATGTCCTATCAATTTAAAGTAGATATTTATTTCAACTTCAAATCTATTCTGCATAAAATATTTGTTAAATGGCAGGAAATATACATTTGGAAGGATGTTAATAAACTGCTCCCATGTTCAGCTTTCAAACATTGAAGTAAAATTCATAAAAAACATAAGCTAATAATGAACCACCCATCCTGTGCATTCTGGCAAACTGTTATTTTCTTGCGTTTCAAAACTTCAGTCACACATCGAGGTTTTGTTCAGATCTGTAATTGAAATGTCAAAAATCATGAGTGCCCCCTTTCATCACTTTGCTTCAAGAAGGATTTAAAGATTAATATCGAGAGCATCGTTCTGAAAACACATTATATTATAAAATCAAGAATCAGCCAACAGTAGCATAATCCAAAAAAAAAACCCTTGTCTAAACAGGAATGATTGTTTTCATGTACAGTAAAATGATTAGTACTCAGCGTTTCTCAAATAGCAGCATGCCACCTGTTTCCTCTATAATGAACTCTGACCTATTGACATTTGTCACAATGTCCATTGCACTGACTAAGCTATATAACACAGTTTATATTAGACATATCTCAATTTAACTCAGCATTAGTACCACAAAAATGCCAAATAACAGAAAGTGAGAAGGTGTAAATTGAATAATATACACTAAATGGTGCAAAAATCCAATTTTTAAGACCTGCATAAAGAACAAACCCATACGATCTCAAAACAAAACATGTTTCTCAGATTCTGTTAATTAATGACACAGTCTGTGCCTCACATTCAGCTGGATATCAGGATATCTGCTAGTTGCAAATGTGTTTTAATCAATACATGCATATGTAAAATTGGATTTTTTACTGATGTGTCAATGGAACAAACGACAAATCAGAGGTCGATTAAAATCAGATTTTGCTGATATAGTAATCCAGCGTTTAAATAATGCCAGTAAGCAGATTATTGTATCAACTGCCATTTAAATCTATACATGTTGAGGGTATTATCAGGGCAATCAAATATTTTAGTTTCTTCAATGCATAGTTGCTCTTTAAGGACCACACACACAGAAAACTGACTTGTTTTGGTTTATGAGGACTCTCCATTGGTGTAATGTATACTATACTCTAAAACATGCTTATTATATTGCCTTGCCACAACCCTACCCCTAAACCCAATCCTCAAAGAAAACCTGTGACAAATTTTGAATGAAAAGACACCAATAACTACAATATTAGTAGTTTTGAACCAGTTTTGAATTACAAGGACACATGGAATGTCCTTATAAACCACCTCAATATTGTAATACCTTAGTCATACTTATGTTACTATACAAATCCTTGTAAACCACCAAAACCAGTACATACACACACAGAGATAATTTCATTCATTCATTTATTCATTCAATTTCTTTTCTGCTTAGTCCCTTTATTAATCTGGGGTCGCCTCAGAGGAATAAACCACCAACTTATGCAGCACGATTTACGCAACGGATGTCCTTCCAGCTGCAACCCATCACTGGAAAACACACATACACTCCAGCACACACTCACATACACTATGGCCAATTTAGCTTATTCAATTCACCTGTACTGCATGTCTTTGGACTGTGGGGGGAAACCAGAGCACCCGGAGGAAACCCACACAGAGATTATGTTTATATTAATAACTGGCAAAAGTCTTTTATATGTTTTCAGAGAGAAGTCTGCCAAGGTATTGTCGACAGAATTGTTAAAGAGAAAAATGAAAATAGCATCATTCCCATTGAAGCAAACTGGAGCTTTTTTCTACGTTTAAAGACAACGTTGAAAAGCCGCAGCCATTGACTCCCATGGTATTTTTGCTCTTTATATGGATGTCATTGGCTGCTGGTTTCAAATATCCTTCCCAATGTCTTGTTCTGCATTCAACAGAAAAAAGAAAAAAAAGAAAGAAAAAAAATTCATAAAAGTTTAAAACCACTTGAGTGTGAGTAAATGAGAAGGTGAACTATCCCTTTAATAAGCCCCAATCAGTGAACAGAAACACACATATTACATTCTAGTCCATAGTGACTAAGTATAGTGAAAGTTTGGCAGAAATTCGTAATGAGGCACGGGACGATAAAAGTCAAGGTTTTAAAACCGGCAAAATTTTCTGCTTTACCGCTCCTGGGGTATTTGTAATTTATTTTTATTTACGTTTAGTCCCTATAATAATCTGGGGTCACCACAGCGGAATGAACCGCCAACTTATCCAGCATTTGTTTTACGCAGCGGATGCCCTTCCAGCTGCAACCCATCTCTGGGAAACATCCATTCACACACACACACACACACACACACACACACACACACACACACACACTATGGACAATTTAGTCTACCCAATTCACCAATACCACATGTCTTTGGACTTGTGGGGGCAACTGGAGCACCCGGAGGAATCCCAAGCAACCACAACTTCACACAGAAATGCCAACTGACCCAGCTGGGGCTCGAACCAGCGACCTTCTTGCTGTGAGGCGAACATGCTATTCACTACGCCACCATGGCGCCCTATTTACGTTTTTTCTTTCTTTCTTTTTATTTTTCATTTAAATTTTTTTTAGGACAATAGTAGGAAATATTCTCAGGAAAGAAATCAATGATCAATGAAGTCAATAGTTCATTTGAATTATTTAGCCTTACATGTTTATAGTTCCAATACATTTTAAACGTGTATCAAAATAAAAGTGTGTTCAAAGGGGAAAACAGTTTTAGTTTTTTACCCAGGCATTTAAAAAATATATTTTAGAGCAGAAATCCAAATGTGATATTTTTATTCAAGGTTATCACAACGTCAGCATCTTATACTGGCCCATGCCTTTTTCTTAATGACAGCTTCATTGTGCTGTTAGTAATTTCAGGATTGGGATTTTTTAATTGGATTAGTGACTCATAAATGTGTAGTCAAGTGTCCAAAACAAGTGGATATAGTTCAGTCTAAGGTTGAGCCTGGAGGGAGAGAAACGTGATTGGTTGCAGCCATCATAACTGACAGAAAAACGTTAGCAAAAAATCCTTCCTTATGATGAACACGACTATATAATGTCTATTCCTCAAACTCGACTGTAGCTTGCAGGGCTGTTAGCAACGCGTTTGAACTTATGAGGCATATAAGACCGCATTTGGGCAAAACGGACATTAAAAATGCATTTGAATCCATCTGAGGTTAGATTTCAGTCAGTGGCCCTGTGAAAATGGTTCAGTAATGGCACTGGCCAGCATGAAACAGACATCATCTGCACTCCTATCAAGCAGAAGATACATCTCATTTGAGGGTATATTTAGTCAATGAGATTGGAATTGGCAAGAAATAACACGTAAAATAAGACATTTACAACATACATGCCACTCATCTTCAGTGCTACAGCATTGGGAAAAGAATAAATAAACGATTCATTAAATCCCATAAATGGTATCCACTGTAGAACAGATGCTGGGATTTCTGCGTACAGATAAGTCCAAGTTCTTGTTATGGAAGCACTAATGATCCCATTACGACAATGACTGCGTCTCAAACCCAAGGTGCATCGTTAGTGCATTTCATGCGTATGATTCCCAATAGTGTTGCCTAGACAGGCAGCTCAGCAGGATTTGAGACTTCACTTTAGTCAAAACATTTATTAAACAAATGGGAACATAAAGGAACATCAGGGGACTTTAAATGGGTAGATAGCACGGCAAGTATAAGGCTGTACAACACACACTACTGATACACAGCTTGCATTGAAGTAATCCACGACATTTTTGTAAAAATCACTCTTAGTTTGGAAAAAAAAAAAGAGAAATTTGAGTACACAATATAGAAGATGGAAGTTGCAAAAGTATAATGGAACGGGGCAATGGGGGAGGATAGGTTTTGATATAAACAAAGCTAAATTTAATTCATCATTAAACAAAAAACATGATTATAGCTATTAGTCTTTATGAACAGCTGTGCATTCATTTAACTCTATTAGCTTTGTAGTTCACTCCGGTTCACCCAGGAAAATCACACAAGTTTGGGGTTTTAATAAATCAGTATTAATAAATGAGTTTCGTTGCAAAATGAGATATATTCATTTTGAGAAATGTTGGTTATTTGACATTATTATTGAAGACATCAACAGTCAACTTTATTCACAATTTCTGTACATTAAACTATTACTTGAGCTCAGTGAAGGCCAGGGACACAAATTCTTCAAATCCAGGATATGTTTTATTGAGTTTTATGTCCATAAATAGTTCATAAATAAGTCAAAAAGCATGCCAAAATGCAACATATTTATCTTAACATTGTCAAACATCCTAAATTGATTAAAATGAATAAAAACTATATGGAACAGTATATACAAAGATTGATTATTAATAATAAGGTTCTGAGTTAGTTAGTTAGTTTTGGCCAGAACGTACACAATATAACATAAATTTTTTCTTTTTTTTTGCTGGGGCACCAAATGGCGCTAAGCAGACTTCAATGTGGCATTTGAAGAAAACTTTTGGATCATCAGTGGGAAAATTAACAATAATTTATCAATTAATCGTAAATATTCATAATATTCAAAAACATAATGCCATAATGAACATAATGTGACTATGGCGTGTGCCAGAAATCCAGGCCAGTCCCTGAATGAAAAGGTTGGATTAAAGCATACCGGCTGAGCTGTCAGAGCAAACTAACTGCAGGATGTTTATTGTTTCAACCATTCTTAAACAGCTCGGACTAATTGTGATTAGTTATAATATAGATAAGTAAGATTAAGTTAGTTAAATAAATGACTTGTAGCTTGTTACAGAAAGAGTGGAGGCTCCTTCCTTCCACACCGCTGCTGAAAACCAAACCTGTATGATCAGAGTGGGCGGAGCCGCGATGGCGCAGTTTCTGTATTACAGAGTCTGCGGACACAAGCTCGCCTCGTCCCGTCATATTTATTGACTTATTTCACTGTAATAATAATGTTGTTATTATTATTATTATTATTGTTATTATGCAGCTGGAATGACCGGCTGCAATCTGTCATCAAATCCATGAAGTTTGCTCGACTCTGAAGCTTTGATTCTCTGACTGACAGACGGACATTGCCTGTGACTGACAGCTCGCCTACAGTGTAAACCAGTAAAAGGCAAACGTTTTTAGTTAGCCTAGTGAATCCTCTTTTTAAAAACATATGATTTTTGTTTTGATATTATCGCGAAATCAATGAGCAAACTCGGAGCACTTCGCCGTCGGTGACTCTCCTCCCAGGGGATGCTGAGCTCGCGCATATCTGTTCTATATATAACAGTTATATAACTGTTATATCGCATTTTGCAAAGAAACTGGTCAAGCGAATATCGCGTTTTGTGAAAAAATGGCCTAAAATGTTCTTAAATTGTGTTAATGGCAGCAATTCACACATAGATAAGGGAACATCTGAACAGTGATTTCCAATCATAAAATCCAAATGTCAAAAAATTGCAACGAAGTTTTGCAACGAAACTCTTCATATTATGAAAACCCAAAGAATCCCTCCTATAAGTATCCATGTAGTTTTCTTTTACAAAGTTCAATATCTTCAGATCACTACTTTGGTTGCCAGATGACAGTTGGAACGACAAAGAACATAACATATACAGTATTTAAATCTGAGAAGAAAGAAAGCACATGATTGTATTCAGTGTTGCATTTCTATTATTCTTGCTTTCTCATAACTTTTTTCTTTCTGGGGGAACGTCAGTGTATTGTATGAATACAGTTTAAGATTTTTTGTTAAAAATACATTAGGGCCCGATTCCAATTCTATTTTATACTCCTCTGCCTAGCCCTACACCTTCCTCATGGCTAATAAAACAGTTTGTGAATGGGGAGGAATGAAAATAAATCGCACATGTCATCGCTAGCTCATCAAACAAAATATAACAATGTAATCTGCGGTAGTCATTCCAGAAGGTGCAAACAGTGACGTTTAACAGATTATTTACTCGCAAAGTTGTTTTGACAGTATTATAAGCCTCTTGGTTTCCTCATGTGTCCTCTTCATACAGAACATACAGTGCAACTGGTGGATCGTGTTGCAAAAGTGCAAAACTGTACTGTGTATTTACATGGTGCTCATATTCATAGATGCAACCACAAGAAATTAACATTAGCATTTTAACAATCATGCTAAAAAAGAGCCAATTCACTGCCACTACACTTTTCTGACAATGTTCTTTCAAGTCTTAGGGTATCAGAACTGAAAATATGTTGTAGGACTATCGAGTAGCTGTGATAATAACTGTGCGTTTACACCGAAAGCAGCAAGAGCGTCAAAAGTAGCCGAAGTCATTCATTTTCAATGGGAGCCAGTGGCAATAAACGACAAGGAGCGGCATGGCATGTCTTTGCCGATGTGGGCGTCAAGGAGAGTTGAAATCTAGTCAATTTTATAGCAATGAGCTATGACATGGTATGGCACCAAGCAATTGGAATGTAAAAATCCACCACTCAAGAGGATTCCAGAGAACACAGTCCTGAGAACTTTGGTTCCGAGCACAGTTGTTCCCAAGGGTTTGATTATTGTGTTTTCCAGTTAGTGACGATGTTCTCTTACAGGGCCATACATTTAAAATGTTACTGGAAATTTACTGATGTGCATTAATGTTATTTTTCCTTTTCTTAAAAAATAAAAAATCTCATGCTAACTCTCATGCTGACTTCAGAATATTTCAGATAAAAATGGACACATATTGGATAAGCAGAGCAACCACACCACATGCAACAACATGATTTTCCATTGTTAAATAAATCTGACAAAAAAGTGAGCAAAATTTTCACACTAGAAATCATGTTTTTAAGTGGGAATGTAACTGATTTGCTGATATGCTGCCAACGGCCTCTTTCATTACTAGATCAATGTAGCATATTTTGATGCTCTTACAACTAGAGTTGTGAAGGCAGACAGTGTTATCACCAAGGCAGCAAGAGCGAACTTTGACGCTCTAGCCGCCTTTGGTTTGAAAGGACAGTATGGGACCATCTTTAGCAAAATTTCTAAGAAATGGCATGAAGAGCGTGACTGCAAAACATGAACACCGCTGTGTAATGTGTAGGGACAATATTTATCATTGAAAGTAGTACTTTCATTTGTGGATCTCCTTGCATGTTTGGGCAGCCATGTTGCTGCTGCAGCTGGAATATTGTGGAAAATTTGTAGTGTAGTCCCCAAAATGTTAATCTTAAGGAGTATCTGGCACTTCCCCTACCCTTGCACCTCCTACCAAAGAGAATCGAGACACCCCTACCCCTTAACATAAAACAGAGGGAATTGGAAGGACATAGAGGTAAAATTGGGATTTTAACTAACTTCAAACTAACTAACACTTGTTTATTCACTTTTTCAATCAAATGTAATGCGGGCAAGCCTTTCTAATCTTTCCTTGTGTGGTCAAACTAAAAAACAAAAACGCATATGGTTTTAGACAAACTATGAGGATCTATTATTTCAAAAAGGAAATTATTTTCAATTAACGCAATCAATGTTTTTTTTTTTTGATGATGATGATGTGGGTCTGTCTAGCTAGGATTACAGCAGTGACTATAAATGCGGTGAAGTCTGCTTCAGGTAAAATGCTACATATTTTGACTAGTTCATTGTAGACAAAAGGAGGGAAATGAGTGTTTTTATATGATTTATCTCAGCCCACAAATAATTAAAACAAAACAGAACTGTATATATTTTAATTCATGGCATGATGCATAATGCACTGCTACTTCTAAACAAACCTTCTCCCTTCATTTTTAGCAGCAAAGAAAACTGATTAGTTGTCTAAATAGATTGATGTCCTCTTTTTACCAGCACTGCAGCTCATTGAGATCAGATTTTGAGCGATAGTCTGTCAGTGAGAATGGGGTCTGATAAGTGAACATTTCTAAATATAATGTTCAACACAATGCACATAAAGTACAGAGATAAAAGTATATCTTTTAAACGTTTCATCGTCACAAAATGTGACAGTTCCCATCTTCTGCTGCTGAAAGTACCTTATTTGCATTGCCAAAAGACAAAATGCTGAGAAGTTCAACTTTGGGCCAAGTCTGTTAAATGTTCTTTCTCTCTTTCCTATTAAAATCCTGGCTCGGTTGCCGCAGACAATCTCTTGTGCTCCAAAGAGAAAGGCAAATTATCCTACTACACATTCATAGACTGAGAAGGGCCAGTTGTACCAAATCTTGCAGAAAGACCAAACCTCAAACGCCTGCTTGGTCTTCAGGACTGAACAGAACCAACATTTGATGCTTTTACTGTAAGACTGGAAACTTTTTCAATGTTTTTTTCTTCCGTAATGTGAAGAAAGAAAAGCTTTTAGCCTTTCTCAAGCATTCATTTCAGGAAAGTGTGGCTGGATGTAATGTCTCCTAAGTGCTGCTTGCGTTTGTGTTTTATGGCGTCGGCTTACAATGGTATGAGAACGAATTAAGTGGCTTTCAAATTGCAAGCATCTAAAAGGATCAAAAAGAACTGCGGGCTAAAATTAGTGAGCATGTCTTGTTTACACTGGAATCCTAGGATTGTTTATAAGGACTGCTTCACCTAAGAATCAAAAGTCTGTCGTTATTTTCTCAGCCTCATGCCATTCCAAGCTTGTCTCACTAGTCTATATGACTTGGATGCTATGTTCTTGATGGCTTTCATAGACAATCTTCCCTTCCATATTTGATGGCAATGGTAGATGGACTATTATCAGTGATGACTTAAATTTCTGCCTGTTCCTTGTACAAAGCTATTGTTTGGCTTTAGAAGACTTGTGAATTTTATTCCGTCTTTATGGGGCTTTTGTTACCATGTCAGCAGCTTGAAAGCCAGTTTAAACATTTGCTATATAGAAAATATTCCTGAATCTCAAAAAGTGAGGCACTGGCAACACCATTTTCATGAGTTCCAATGAATTCATGAATTCCAAAAGTCTCTGCAAAATGGATGAATGTAAATGAAAACAGCTGGTAGGAATAGTGGTGAACAAAAATAAAAATTATAACAATTTAGTATGAACAAGACCCATAAAGCAAAATGACATAGGTATTTTTTATAGTGTTCTTGTTACAGTGAAACTAGTAGAGGTGTGAACCTACACTGGTCTCACAGTTCGGTTCAGTTACGATTATCAAGCCATCGATTCGGTTCAATTCGATATTCGGTTCAAAAATTTTATTTTTGTGTGAGGATTATCCGGTTGGACAAAACGTGTAGGCGCAATTGTTTGTGTTTGAACACAGAGCTTATTATCTGCAATCTTCGAAAAGCCTATGGGAAAATCCTTATGGGATTTTATCGAGGGAACCAGTTTTATACTAGCAGCCGATTAGCCTACAAGGTGACGTCAAAGTTCCTCCACTCTATTACTAAACCGATACCAAAATGTTCACATCGAAAAAAAACAATTAATTTTGACACGGCATGGGCCAGTATAATTCTGACGGTATAATAACCTTGGCGAAAATATCACGGTATTATGATTACTTCAATAAAATATGTTCTTTTTAAAAGTCTAGGTAAAAAAATATATAATAATTAAGGATAATATAAGGTTATATAATTAAAATAAATCATTGACTTCTGCTGTCTTCATTAGTTTCAAAAACACAGATTTCTTTACAACTTAAAAAGGCATCTTTGGATGAAGATACAAAGTCACCACTGTTCAGGTCTACAGCTTGCTTGGATGTTGGTTTATACAACTATTTATTTTTCAAATGTTTCCTGAATCATGGGCTGACCAGTAGTTTTGATGAAGGTCCTTTTCTGCAAGAGATAATGTAAAAAAAGTAATAATATAGTAGTTAAAAAAAAATTACATATACTGCAGGAATGGTTTAACAAAAAATAATTGTTGTTTTAAAACCTTTACCTTTCCAAACCGTGGAGATTGAGAACCCTTGATATATACTATCAGTTTTAGTTCATCGTTTCTGCAGTTTTGTTAATTATTTGGGTTATTCAATTCCATTTTATCCTAAAGCCCAAAATCAACAAATAAATAGACAGCCTAAATTTGATGCGTCCTTGGCCAGGACACTCTTCAAAACTGAGTCTGTATGTGACACTATCACACAGACAGAATTTATAGCATGATTCTGATCATCGCATTTGCTCTTCCTGAGATTGGCTTTAAGGTGTAGCATCAGTGTGACACAGATGTAGACCTTCTCTGATGAACACGGCCTTATCAGGCAACGTCAACCAACTGCCATCAGGAGATGAGGAGATTACAAATCAGCCCATCTAACACCATTCATCTCCAGCACGACACGCAGCACAGCTCAAAACAACCTCAAGATCCAGAGCTAAAAATCGCCACCTGTGAAGAACAGCAAATCAACAGCTGAAATCATAAAGAAAAACATTCGCCAATATAATGTTTAATGTTCTGAAGAAAATAGCTCTATTCAAACCTAACAAGGTAGTTAAGTATATGAGATGCAATTCTTTATATTGCATTGGAAGAAAAAACGAAACAAAAACAAAAACATTTGTGAATGAATAGCACACTGACGAAAGTGTTTTGCCTCTGGAGCAAATCATTATAATGATGAGCATTATTTTAACAGAATGGGTGCTCGATTCTCCGCTGCATTTGTTACCATAGGAAACAACCCGCAGCTTGGCCTCTGATGTGGAAGTGCCTCCAAAATGGCCTTTTTATCTGCAGTTATTATCCTCATATGTCACTGTCATAGAAACAACACAGCAGCGTGACAGAAAGGGCATGCGGCGTATCAGAATATTGTTTGGAGCGCCGATTATCACCTGCAATGTGCTCTCCAATTGTGTGGAAGGAAAGACATCTCTAGAGACTGTCCAGATCTCAATATCACAGCACTGAGAGGCACACGCATACAGTTCAAAGCTAATACTTACATACTTTGATTGTCAGTACTATAGTCTACATATAAATATACAGAGTATACATTTAATTACATAATTATTGAATTATTGAAGAATGAATGAAGCAACAAATTTCAAAATTAAATGATTTTTGAAAAATAAACACAAAAAAATCTTGATTTACTTTATACATACATACATACATACATACATACATGCATATATACATACAGTACAGACATACATACCATACATACGTGTGTGCGCATATGTGTACTGTATGACTGCAGAGACAGGCCAATCCAAACAGAACTGGCAACCCAGAAAGAGCCACATCTGTCCAAACTGTGCCCAGGCAGAGGTGGAGATGGAGGAACCCTTCCTTACCAGCTGCACAAACTATCAGCACATCAGACAAACATTGTACCCCAAACTCTAGAGCATTTAGCCTCAATTCACTGAGTTGGACTATTTTAAAACACAACTTCAATATTTACTAGGGGGAAAAACAGATTGTATCCTTCTAGCGGCGCAATACTTTAACGACTGTCAATAAAAGAGAGAGAAGACCAATATAAACATCAGTGATGAGCTTGCAAACGCACACAAACACACACCTCGACTATTATTGTAAATACACTGATTGTTATTTGTATTACTGGTTTACCTAAAATTTTCAATGCTAAATGTACAGTTTACACACACACACACACACATATACACA
>CAIGQQ010038942.1:1847922-1868087 GCA_903798035.1 Danio albolineatus | reverse complement strand
AAACAAGCAGGTTTAATCAACAGTAGAAGCAGGTAAGTGATAGTCTTTGTACGTGAGCAGATGGAAACAAGGACCTTCAGTCAGACATGTAGTATAAAGTCACTTCCCTTAATGATAGCTTGTTCATCTACAGGTTTGAGAGAAACGTCCACAGGAGAATCATTCATAGAAGATCGGAAACATCCACGGAAGAGTCAGGGAGAAGGTAAGGTGAACCATCAGACATCGATTCCAGCCACTGAATGACTGGAACCGCTGGGTTATAAAGGGGACTGTGCTTGATGAAGCAGGTGTCCAAGATTAGTACTCAGGTGATTGTGCTCTAGTTTGATAAGAGTAGGCATGGGACGATAACAGTTTTCAAGATATAGCGCGGTTTGGAAAAGTCAAGGTTTTCATACCATCAAAATTTTCTGCATTATCGTTCTTAAGGTATGAGTAAGATTTTTAATTTACTTTTTTTTGTTTTGTTTTTTAGGTGTAAATTGGAAAGAAATGTGTGTTTTTGAAACAAATGAAGACAGCAGAAGTCAATGATCCACTTGAATTATTTAGCCTGACATGTTTACTGCCCCAAAATACTTTAAATGTTTCTCAAAATAAAATATATTGTGTTTAAAGGGGAAAAAGGTTGTATTTTAGCCAGACATTTAAAAAGAATATATGTTAGAGCAGTAAACACAATACTGTCATACTGTGAAACCGTGACATTTTTATCCAAGGTTATCATACCGTCAGAATCTTATACTGGCCCATGCCTAGATGAGAGGTGGCAGGAGATGGGGAACAATGATTGGTGCTGAGGGAACATGCTGGTAAGAGAGAATGTTACACAGAGCAGCAGGAACGAGCCAGGGATGTGACTACTATTTACTGTTTACTATATTTACTACTACTACTACTACTATAGTTTAATCTTTACTATGTTTGTTAAATTTTTAAATATATATGCAAGTTCTTTTTAATGTAAACGTTATAAATACTTGGTTAGTGGTTAGCACGTTCGCCTCACAGCAAGAAGGTCGCTGGTTCGATCCCCGGCTGGGCCAGTTGGCATTTCTGTGTGGAGTTTGCATGTTCTCCCCGTGGTTGCGTGGGTTTCCCCCACAGTCCAAAGACATGCGGTACAGGTGAATTGGGTAAGCTAAATTGTCCGTAGTGTATGTGTGTGAATGACAATGTATGGATGTGTTTCCCAGAGACGGGTTGCAGCTGGAAGGGCATCCGCTGCGTAAAACAAATGCTGGATAAGTTGGCGGTTCATTCCGCTGTGGCGACCCCGGATTAATAAAGGGACTAAGCCGAAAAGAAAATGAATGAATGAATGAATGAATGAATATGAGAGAGAGAGAGATGGGTGGATTAAATAAGTTTATATGTTTCAATAGAACAAAGTGCATTTTATTCTTGAATGCCATTTTTAATGATATAATTAAAGTGACACACTAAACACGAACAATGTCGAATGCGTCAGTCATTTAAGTAGCCTAGAAAAAGTAATGTCTAAATGGAGCAGCTTATATGAACTAGGTGTTCACTTTTGTGTGACGGTCAAGTCCATGTGATCTTCTATAGGTTGTCCCATTTATCGTTTGAAGGATGTTTTCAAGTACCGCTTTTTTGCAAATTATAAGCTGGAGTGGACTTCACAGAAAAAACTACTGCATCATTTTTAATTCAGCGATGCATCAGGCATGAACCCTGCAGGGCTGGTGGACACATTGAGACCACCAGCCAGGTTTTGTATTATTTGTTTCTTAGATAATAAACTAAAAATACAACCATTCACATAAACAGTTGTCAATAAAAAAACACAAGCAGTTTTTTTTTAAGACAATGAATACGAGCCAGCAAAACAAACAAACATACAAATCTTCAGGAGGCTGAGATGTTCATTGCGCATCCAAGGTCCAGCCAACAACCATAAAATCAGCACCATTTGTGCTGTTAAATGGGTTGTGCTTTGTGTTTCTATTAAAAGAACAAATATTAGCCATTTAACGTGACTACAAAACACAAATGAAGCGCCACATGAAAATAAAGCGCAGTGGTGAAGAGGGAGATATTCTGCCTGCAGTAAAATGACGCTTGAGACAGAGCACTCATAAAAGATAATGGTATGAATGTAATGGCAGCGAAACTAAATAAAACTAATTAGGATATTAGAACATGTTGAAGTGAATCAGGATTGGAATAGCAATTAAGAGGGAACAATTGCCAATAGAACAAAGAATTGTATATATTTTATACAATTATAAACACCGAAACATCGTAACAACCTGCCCAAGGCAATACGTTTACACACATCCAGAAAAGACTCTCCATCCACACTCGTGTTTCAAAGCGTTTTCCAAAAGTTGCTGGAACCACTAAAAACCACTGCTGAACAAGTAAACATTCTGTACATACAAACTGACATGAATTTTTAACAGTTGCTATCAAACTGGAGAGCTGCCAAAACAACAGTGATGCAGCGGCCTTGAACTCTGTCATGTTCATCAAAACAATCCTGAACATTTTTTTAAAGTGTGACAGAGCATTTGTTGAGAGGCCACTGCTACCACACTTCTGCCATAAGGGATGTACATGGTCTGCAATTATCTTTAGGTAGGAGGAGGTATGTTTCAAACAAACTTTCATTTGAATCCCAGAACCCAAGATTTCTCTGATAAATATTGAGCCAGAGCAGAGAGCATAGTGCTGTTGTATTATTTTGCACAAATCGAGAAAGTGCCATTACGAAGACCCAACTTACTTGCTTAGACCACCTGCTAAAGCCAGAATTACCTTTCACACTGGATGGTTACAGGAACTAACTCATAGGAACTATCAACTAGACCAGGATCCCAGAGAGCCAATTTCCTGGTTACACTTGCACAATCACTACAGTTATTAGGGTCCCCTGACACATTTCCATTGTGGCCTGTGCTATCTGCAGCATGTTTCTGTATTTTCATGCGTTGTGAGAATGTATGCACACGAGTTGTCAAATTGCTGAAGATGTTTTCTCAGCTTGTTGGTGTTCTATTTGCATGTTTTCTTATTTTGAGCTTTCTAGGCCACCGTATAATAGAAATATAGTACAAAAATTATATACACATTATGTTACTGAAACAGCAACAGTGAAGACTGAATCATTAATGGCCCGTTTCCACTGAGTGGTACGGTACGGTTCGGTTCGGTACGCTTTTAGACAGTGGAAACGGCCTTTAAAAGCGAACCAAACCGTACTGTACCGTACCACTTTTTAGTCACCCTTTGCAAAGGGTCCCAAGGGTACCAAAGCGTGCTGTAAGGCGGAGCTAGACGCGCAGCTAAACGCCATTGGCTTACAGAGATATGTCATTTGCTCACAAAACAAGCAGAATGAAAACAAAGGACCCGCCATGTTTATTACACAGCCGAGAGACAATGCTCCGAAATAATATCAGCATATAATAACGAGCCATGGTCGACCCGAGCTCAAACAAACCTTGTCGTCGTCTTGAACGGCCACAAAGCCAAGAGAAGAGCAGATTCTTAGGGGTTACGAGCCCATAAGCGCGAGTGTGAGGTTTGACTTGTCTCTTGTGCTCGTGTGCCCGTCAATGTTTGAAATAACAAAGATCTTAACCTGGATTATTATAAACTGGGAATGACGGAGTTACTCTCTAACGAGAGAATAATGACGGAGAGGCTACATGTACTGGTGAAGATAAAAGACACAGACGAGAGGTTTGCACAGACGGGGCTCTATTTCGTATTGTTTTTGAACCTATATAAGGCATACATGTCTGCTATGTCTAGTTTTTCTGTAATTTGGTAACATCGGAGACTGTGTGGGGCTGTATGTGTTCATATATGCTGCATTTATTTATTTATTTGATATAATCGCGGACCGTAGGCTATTTCGCATCATTGATCTGCAGTTATAATCAGATCATGTTCAGTCAGTAATGACATTTTTACACCAGTGTTTATGTGTATAATAAAGCATCTGTTTTGTGAGAAGTGCTTCTCGTATGATTTGTGAACGACCCATAAAGCTTTACTGTAGACATTTCCTCGAGCGAAAATGACGTCGACAAACTTTCTGTCGTACACCACGCCCACCAAAAGAGTACCCTTTTGCAGTGGAAACGCAAGCCTGATAAAGGTGACCCGTACCAACACATACCGTACCGTACTGTACCACTCAGTGGAAACGGGCCATAAGCTTTTCCATCCAAAGATGCAAATTAAATGTATGCGCAAAATTGTAATGTTGCATAAAACATTTCCATTGTTTTCATTCAGTGAGTCAAAGAGAACGACAGAGTCACTTCCTAATAAACTGGCAGCAATTATAAGAAAAAAAGGCATCGCCCCATAAGAAACAACCTTATAAAAGCCATTTTAGGAAACATTAGCACCTGATGGTGAAGATCTAGCAAATCAATTATCTCCTGGGCAACCAAACTTGCCTTAGCATCTGTTCGACAAGACAGGATTAGAAAACTAATATGGAGGATCTGGAAATGTGAAATCCACTAATACCAATTTATCATTCAGACACTAAAACTAATATATAGCTCTAATATATTATCAAATATAAAAAAAACAACAAAAAAAACAATGGTATTTGCAACAGAACGAGAAGCCATTGTGGGGTGTTTTCTTATAAATTGCTTGTGTCTATGAAGACTATCTGAGGACATAAACACATCGTTAATCTGAGTCATCCGCCAGTGTTTTACCGATATGCGTGTATAAAGCCATTGTCACATCATGTACAAATGCAAACTCACAGCATCTTCTGGGTCTCAAAATAAAAGTGGTTTAATTTTAGATTTCGGTTTACTTTATATTTTTAAAAACATTTTATAGGTTTAACGTTGTTAATTTAATGTGTCATGATTTCAAAACAACTTTTAAAACAGACCGCTATGAAAAGAAAAATGGAAAAGATTGATACTTGCCCCAATCTTAGCAGAATTCAAACCTGTGTCTTTGGTGGTATAGAAGCAAACTCTGTTTTATGAATGAAAAGGATCAATACATAAGCAGAGTGTGTGCTTGAGCAATGAGCGATTCTCTGCACTGGCATAAAACAACATATTCTCTAACATGATCAGCCCGGTGCATTTCACTGCTTGACTGTCCAGTACAGATGCCCACATTCCCAATGTCCAGGGCCGAATTAAGAACTCAGAGGCCCCTGGGCACATTGTCTTGAAGGGCCCCCTACCCGGCCGCACCCCTAAAGTTGAATTAAAAATAACAATAATATAATCATTTTTAAATAAAATTTATCTATTATGTCTTGCCCACATTTTTAAATAAATAATATATAGTGCATATATTTATAGTTTACAAAGATATATTAAACGTTAGCGATTATTTGCTAAGAGGAAATATATCGTTGTCTAAGCAATATGATTTTATAGGGAGGGAGGCATCTTTATCAAGCCGTGCCGTCTATTCTAGCTGCCAAAGTATTTCTACGGTCGCTCATACACTGCGTATTACGGTAGAGCGCAGAACACAAATACTGTTGCTGCTAACGCATGTTTTTCATGACAGATCGGCTTATACCACGGTCTGATGATAAAGAACTAAATCATAACGAAATTAATAATACACAAATGCAACTAAAAAACCAAAATATCAAGGCTGCTTTATCCGTATTTACAAAATAAAACTCCTTCAAATCTCACAGATGGCCCTACTTTATCCCTGTGTCTAAAAATGTATAATAATAAAACTAATTGATTTCACAAGCCATCTACACCATAGACTGACTGTACACCCGGCCATAGTGTCGATTAAACCTTTCATCGTGGCCACTTGGTGGAAAATAACTGTTTAGATGCTGTTTATACACATCTGAATTAGGCTAAACATTATTAAATACCCACGAGCCACTAGTGACTTTATATCTCATTTGCATTATTAATTTTTTTTGTTAAAGTTTCTTTCCTAATAAAAATAAATGTATTTCCAATCTGATATGTAATGGGAAGAAAGAAAAAATGCACAAGTTCAGCAGATGGTGGATTTGAACCGGGTTGACGATGGATCGCGTCAAAACATGTTGATATGCGCTCTACGAGCTACACCACTCACGATACTGTCATTCGCTCTCTCTACTTATCTTGTCTCTGTCAATCATACGCTGATGTGCGGAAACCGCGTCAGTAGCTTATTCCAACGAAGTGTGCTATTTCCACTTACCCTAAATAGACGCTCCAAAATTGCCTTCTTTTTCTCCCCTTGCAGGGGCCCCAAGTAGGCACGGGCCCCTGTGCCTGTGCCCAGATTGCCCATTGGTTAATCCGGCCCTGCCAATGTCGACTGTCTGTCAGCATTGAACAGGGGTTATCAAAGACATTCTGGCCAGTCTGCGACTCCTTAACCTCATACTCTATGTACTGTGATCCATTGTGTGTTCTGACAAGTTGGCCAAATTAAGCTTTTCATCAATTTGAGCTGTAAGGGCTTTCCTGTGTGGTCAGAAAAACTGGACAAACCATAGTAAAGTGGGGCAAGTATAGCCACAGGGGTTACATCAGTGCCATTGCCGTGGACAGGAGTGAGCTGGGTGTAACAGAGATCTGCCAGTAGGATCTACAGTAGGTGAATAAACCTCATCCACAGGAAAAAAATAGCAGTTTTTAACGTCCTTAAAATCAAATAACACATCATGTTAATCACCAGAACTACAGAAACTGCATTATGTTAATTAAATAAAATGTTCTTTTAAACGGCACAGTATCAAGATCAGATCTGTATCGGTCAATACTCAGAATTTTGGTATTGAGATTGGATCGGTTCCTAAAAAATAAAAATAAAAATTGGTATTGGTGCATTCCTACTGGCTACTCTGACGCTCTTGCCGCTTTTGGTGTGAATGCACAGCAATACAGTTTTTACAATTGTATTACATAAAATAAAACGATATAATTTTTTGGACAAAAAAAAAAAAAGCCAGGAATCAGACCCACACATCTCATGCCAGAAATATCAGTTTGAATCCCTCTTGGAGAAAGCAATTAGAAACACAGGAGTTACACGTCCATCAATTTTGGTAGCT
The DNA here is from genome assembly GCA_903798035.1 of Danio albolineatus. Taxonomy (NCBI): domain Eukaryota; kingdom Metazoa; phylum Chordata; class Actinopteri; order Cypriniformes; family Danionidae; genus Danio; species Danio albolineatus. Next base: position 1,861,036 of record CAIGQQ010038942.1, on the reverse strand, counting down.
ACTAACCACTGTACAAGGGAAACATGATCTAGCCATCACTCTCTGGATCTTGTCCATAAGATATTTTTGCTTCTTCCAACACATGAATTTCCTGTTCATTAGATGTCTGATATTTTATACCGTTGTAATGATACAGTCAAGTTATTTACTTTGTCAGTGGTAATATCATGGCTGCACAATTATTGCATTACATTAATTATAAATAAACCACTCTCAGAAAGGCATGAGACGATAACCGTTTTCAAGGTATACCATGGTTTAGATAAGTCAAGGTTTTAAAACCGCCAAGATTTTCTGCTATACCGGTCCTAAGGTATGTGTAAGCTGTTTTTTTTTTTTATTTATTTTTTTAAATATTTTTTTTATTTGTTTTTAGGACAACAGTATCAAAATATCAAAAAATTAAGATTTAAATGATTTAATTGTAAATAAATCTGTGTTATTGAAACTAATGAAGACAGCAGAAGTCAATGATTAATTTAAATTATTTAGCCTGACATGTTTACTGCAAAAAAAATTTAAGAGTTTCTCAAAATAAAATATATTGCGTTTAAAGGGGGAAAAGGTTTTGTTTTTTTAGCCAGGCATTTGAAAATAATATATTTTAGAGCAGCAAACACAACACCGTCATACCGTGAAACCGTGATATTTTTATATATCTTATACCGGCCCATGCCTACTCTCAAATAGGAGCAACAAGATCTGCGGTTGTTAAGATGCCATATCTTATATCCGATTTAGTCAGTTGAATCTAAAAATGTTTACGAAGCTTCATCTTAATTCAACTATATACTAAAATCCCCAGCACTGCCACTTTGGACAGTGAGTGGCTTCTGCATTAGGCTTTATCTTCCTTTGAACTGTGGTCAATTGAATCCAGTCTGCAGCCCTGTGGGACTCTACACGTGTCAATGACATCTGACTTCCTGAGTGATAGTGCTTGTGCTTTGACATGCTTCATCTAAAGGCACCGCCACATAAGAAACGGCTTTATAAAAGCTATTTTAGTAAACGTTAGCACCTGATGGTGAGGATCTAGCAAATCAATTATCTCCTGGGCAACCAAACTTGCCTGGGCATCTGTTCGACAAGACGGGCTTGGAAAAAAACAACAATATGAAGAAACTGGATGCAGGGAGTGGCCAATACTACTATATTATGCTATAGCTGAGAACGATGATCAGGAAATTATTTATGATCTGGCAGATAACTAATAAATTGTTGAAATGATAATATTAAATAAAATTAAAATAAATTCAGCAGTTATGAAAAATACAATTTTATTTAAAAAAATGCATGATCAATATTAAATTATAGCAACAACAACAACAATAATAATAATAATAATAAGAAGAATTTTGTATTACTATTAGTATTATTTTATTTTTTTATTATTATTATAAATATTGGTCAAGCATTTATTAAAATGTATTATTTATTGTTATTGTTTTTTTTGTACTTTTTTTGGGCCATGAAACACCAAAACACATTTTTTGGGCTGTTGACAGTCATATATGTGTCCCACGCTGCTATAAACACTATTAGGACACATATAATTGACTAAAAAGTGAAAATTGGTTGTTTTTGCGTTATTTCGAGCAAATTCGTTCTTCCGGTTTGAAACAAATTTTTGTGGCTGCGTCACGCCGTTGAGGTCTTTGCATATGGTCCAGCGAGGACAGTGGACATCTCTCCCGGAAGCGAACAAATTGACGTCAGTCAGCGTGCGGCATTAATTCATGACATGGCCTTTGTTCAAACCAATCAGAGCGCTCTATTGTGTATGACGCGGAGCTTCATCAATATGCATGAACTACATATACAGGAAGATGTGTTTACCTGTGACAAGTTTCAAACGGCAGAGAGACGCTACGTTTTGTCGCCAGCCGAGAGGATTGGTTCGTCGGTGTTGCGTTGATAAATAAGCTGCAACGACGTTTTTGTTTCCATTTCCCCGAGATGACAGTAAAGCTCGCGTGTGGACCCAAGCAGTTGGAATAAAGTGGTGTATTACCACGCGTCATAAATACGTTAGCAGAGAACATGTCACCTGATCGGTAAGTAAACGTTTAGTGGTGTTTGTTTATGAAGATGGCAAAGTTAGTTGGTTTCGTCTGCAATACTCTTTCAGTGTTTAAAGACAGACCTTAGTCAAATGATTAGAACTGTTGCTGAGTTTACAGCACGTTAATATCACTACAGTATTATAGACTGAAGAATCTGTGTAAAGTGTAAACATCTTAATTAAACGATTACTGTCGTGTAGATTTTTCGCCGCATTTAGTGACAGATAAGTCTATACACCTACCGAGTGCATTTAGTTACCGAGAAATGCAGGATTTATTTTCCTGAAATATGCCGTGCGTTTCAAATACTCCATTAAATATGCACTCCTTCAGCAGTTACTAACATTTAATATCTGGTTTGTCACGGGGGACACGCAGGAAATGTTCGTGAATAAACGTTAAAGTGCCAAACTGCAGTTAAAGTCCACGAATTAATAATTTGGCAAATAATTAGATGACTGAAGTCCATGTGAACATAGTCCCTGTCTTTCTCACCCTGCGTCTGTGTGTGTCTGTGTGTGTGTGTGTGTGTGTGTGTGTGTGTTTGAAAGTCAGCGCGTGCACAAATGGAAACTCCCATTTATATGCAAAACCTTCCCTCTTTCCCTCCCCCGACACTCCTACCTAAACCGAGCTGGACACACCCACTTTACTGAGCTTTTACAGACTGTAGGTGTGAAAACACCACGCTGAGACTGGGGGGTTTCGTGGCCCTTTAAATAGTAGTAGTAGTAATAGTAGTAGTAGTAGTAGCAGTATTAGTAGTAGTATTAGTAGTAGTAGTAGTAGTAGTAGTAGTAAAAATTTATATTATTAATAATAAATAATGATTAAACAAAGTATACTGTCTCTCAGTGTGGACACCAATTGTGTAACAATTATTATTGGATATGTAGAGATGGCAGCAAAAATGTCCAGCTTCCTCTGGATGTGAAGTGAATACCCAGGCAGAAGGCCAAAGGTGCTTTATTTAACAGCCGTGGACACATGTTGGACAGGAAAATGTGCCGACATGGAGAAATCATTCACAGCTGTCTCAGATGGCTCATCTACAGATTTTGGCAGCTTGGGAACCCTGGCAACAATTTAATAGCAACAAAGACAATAAATACATCTCAACTCAAACTGGACAAGAACTCTCATTTTTAAAACCGCACCCAATAAAGTTCAGCGTTGAGTAAATCAATCAAGTACAACTTCAAATCCTGAACTTTAAGAGAAAGTAAATAAATAAACAAGCACTCAAATGTACTAAACCTCTAGGTTACGTTTGTCACTGCGAGCGGTGACGAATGAATGCTTAGAATGTAGGTGGTCTAATTCAGAGACAAATTCCAGGCATGTTTAAATTCTCACCCCTGACCGGTTTCATGCCACCTCTGTATTTTGTTCCTTCTCCACCGCTTACCCCATAGCCGTCCTTCCTGTGTCTTCAGAGAGCCGAGCGTTTGCTTGAATCTCGGCATTAATAATTCATTGTTTTCAGCGGACACAGTGAATACCAATTCCTTCATATTGTAAGGCACCATCATCAAGGCTGATTGCAGCACCTAAGGTCATTAACTTCATCCTGGGTGACGTGCCTACGAATGTAAATGACCGACGAAGGCTGCTGACATTGAGGTTACGCTTCAACCTGTTAGTCGCTCCATCTAAACCTCTGCTGGCCGGATGAGGGGCAGAGGGAAATTACATTGCTCGCTTCTTCCGTTTATTATTCGCTTTGCTCCTTCGCTCTGTGAAAAACATGAATTATGGCTTTCGCCCCAGTAAAAAGGAAACGTTCACGATGTGCATTCACGATGGCCCCGTTCCCCACGAGGTGCCATGGCAACGGTGAACACTGAAATTATTACCTGAAATAGCGGTGCAATAAATGAAATCAAATATTCCCCGATGGCCTGGGTGTCTCGGGCGTAACAATAACACTGCTAAAAGATGTAAGTTTGCCTGAAATCTGAAGCTTTTTGCAGGTTAAATACTGCTAGAACAATAACCTCCATGGCAATTTATATCCCTCCAGCTGTGCGGACGTTCCCTGTGGAATCAGAAGCCAGACAGCAGGTGCTACAAGCTGCCTAACTTTAGGAAGGTCACAAAAACAGCTTGGGCATGCTTTGAAAATGTGTTCACAGAGTAAACTTTAAACATGATGTATATCCTGTCCACAGGTAAATTGGCTTCTTTTATAACCAACCACTTTGTTAGATGCACCCTGCTAGTACTGAGTCGGAGCCCTTTTCTTTCATTCCGAACAGCCTTAATTTCTTTAGTCTGGATTAAACAAGGTGCTGGAAACTGTCCGCAGAGATTTTGGTGTAATTTGGTCACAATAGTACCATGTAGTTGCTGCAAATCTCTCCAATTTTGTCACATCTCAAAGATGCTCCAATAGAAGTCCTGATCACATCTGGTTTTAAAATGAAATTTGTCAATCTGTTGATTCTGATCACAATATGATAAAAGGAGACGCATTACCTTTCTGTCATTTAAATGTTTCTTTTGTCCACTTTTTAGAAAAGGGGGAGAAAAATAAAAGATCAACTAAAAAAAGCCTTATGAATAGGCTACTTTATGCACCGAAATTATAGATAATTGATTTCTTTTACTTTTGATCAACTCCTATTAGGCCTACACACTTTATTCTGCTTTTGGTTTGGCTTATATACATATTGTATTTATTTATTAATTTATTTTTTACATTTAAAAAAATCTGTCAATTTTTTTTGATAGCTGCAGAGATATTTAAAAAAATAATACAATTTTACAGGAGGGTTAAAAAGTTTGGCTTCAAATATGCTTTTTTTTAAAGTATATTTTATAACATCAATTAGGTTAAATTAAAACAACTCACAAAGCTCAATCTTAAACACCAATATACGAACACTGTTTGTACAGACTGAAGCAGCCATAGCTTATTTGAAAAAGTTTATTTCAGTTTAATTTTGATGAACAAAAAAATTAAACGTACAGGTACTAGTAAGGGAACATCACACTTTACGCTGTTAAACTTGATTCTACAGTGCAACCCACTTAGTTTATAAATGAGCTCAGTAGGTGACAGTAGATGTCTTTAGCAGTTGTTCGAACACGTTCATTCGCATTTTGAATCACCTCTCAATAAGGCTAAAAGATCAAAACTTACACAATCTATTCACAACTACACTTATCATTGTCCACTTGTGACCAGATGGACAAAAGCGCATCTTAATACCAGGTGTGTGCAGGGCCTAATCTGGTAGTAAATAATCAGTTTGAGAGGATTTAAGCTTTGTGCCATAGAATGTTATCCTTAAATAACCATCATGAGTTAAGCACACCCTGATCATAAAGAGATTACAAAACATTATCAACCGCAATACTTTAAAGGCCTACAGCAGGTTTTGGTGGATACAGCGGAGAAAGGATGTCGTGTATGCCAACTTTTGAGGATACCAATCCAATATCAGAGCAGAATTTGAGACTTCCTAGACAAAGACAGCTTTTCCCAGTTTTCCATTATGCAATTTTGGCAAACCATTGTGAATTGTAGCTGTTTTGGCATCAGTGTGGTGTTTTGCTAATGTACCTGCTTCAAGGTTAGATGTGTTCAGAGATGTTCTTCACACCTTGGATGTAAAAAGTGATTATTTGAGTTACTGTTGTCAGCTCGCACCAGACTTGTCATTTTTACTTGATCTACAGGATTAAAAAAGTATATTTACTCACAGAATTACTTCTAAGTGGATATGTTCCATCTTTTCTAACCATTTTCTGTCATCTCCATCCATAACCATCAATGCATGAAAACCAAATATTACAAAGGTTTCTGAAATACTCAGCTCATCTGAAACCATTGAAAGTCACTGAAATGCTTTTTTCCCTCTTTTGATTGCTCAAGTAATACATATAAAAATGTAAGTTTGCCTGGAATCTGAAGCTTTCTGCAGGTTAAATACCGCTAGAACAATAATCTCCGTGGCAACTTATATCAGAGCACATCTTGGCATGATTTAGATTATGGCAATCCAAAATCAGAGCAGAATTTCTCACAACTCTCAAAACTTTTTCTAGTTTTCCATTATGCAATTTTGGTAAACCACTGTGAATTGTAAAGTTTTTTCTGTTCTTATCCTAAAAGAATGGCACCAGTGTGGTGTTCTGCTGATGTAGCACATCTGCTTCAAGGTTAGATTTGTTCAGAGATGCTTTTCTTCACACCTTAGATGTAAAAAGTGATTGAGTTACAACAGACTTGTCATTTTCACGTAATTGATCTACAATTAATAAAATAATAATAATAATAATAAAAAGTCATTTTATTCACAAAATTGTGGCTAAGTGGATATGTTCCATCTTTTTTAACCATTAACCATTTTCCGTAACCTGCGGTCCTCAGATTAGACCAGCCCATCCGAAACTATGTCCTTTAAAGTCACTTTTTTCTCTTTTGAATGGTCTGTTTGAACTTCAACAGATTATCTTGACCACATCTGCATGTTTACATAAACAAAGTTGCTGTCATGTGATTGGCATAAACCAGCACTTGAAAAGGTGTAAAGTGGCTGGTGAGTGTATATGGTTTATTCTGCTCGGATCAAGGTGGATTGGTCTGGACCAAGTGAATCTATTCTCTGATTCTGAGATGGAACTATAGGTCAGGTATTTGTCGCAGACACAATGAAGAGCCCTTTATTTTGGTGAGGAGACCCCTAACACATTGGACATGGCACTGAGCACACCGCTGATCTCTGTCTGATCCAATTGACTGTTGGGTTTCAACCCCCTGCATCACCAAGGGCCATTAAGTGGCCTGCTGAAGAAAAATGGCTCTGCTGGTCCCAGGGTAGTGCAATCGGATCAGCAATTTCTGCCCACTATTGTCCCATAACGCCGTGACTAAGTTAATTTCCTGTGGGAAAAAAACACTCAAGTGAAAAATAAGCAATAAATAAAAAACAAAAAAAAATGAAAGCAGTCCCGCTAGATGCACAAGCCAGTACTGTCAGCTTTTGTCATGCTTTATTGGTATTAAAAAATAAAGAAAGAAATATACCGTAACCCAAACAAACTTCCGCAGGACAGGACAACAAAGGTTATAGATTAGTGGATGAATCAGCATCTACTGCTGAAACACTGGAACTCTGGAATTAATCACAACTAAAGAAAACACAGCCATTTTTTATGTCGAGTCTGATGCTGTTTATTCATTTCAAATGACATCTCTGCTATCATTTTTTTTTTTTCAAAATGATTAAGTTATTTATGGCTTTGCAAAACAAACTAAAAATTATATAATTCCTGTTTTGTTCATTAATAAAAAAAATAATTAAATAATCCATGAATAATCTCCCAATTTCTGACCACTGCAGAATAAAACATATAATGTCAAAGTACAACATTATTAAACTAAGTTTCTGTAACATACTGTACTAATTCATCCATGGTTATTGACCTGTGCAATTTAAGATAAAAAAAAGCATCTACTCCATCTTTAGTCTCATCATATTTGGATCTTCTTTTACTTAAAAGCCAAGACAACAGATCAACACAAGATCAACAGACAAAGACACTAAATCTTCCAACTGCGCTCTGGAGAACTCTTAAACAAGACTCGTCTGCTGATGGATAAAATTGCCTCATATCTTATAAAAAATGTGCCCAATCCCCCGCAGACCAAAAGCGGAGACTGATAACGAGATCTGAACAGTGAGGAAAAAAATGATTGGGAACTGAAGAAATCCCCCGTCTTTTCAAGCATCTGTACATTATTCCTGCTCACACCTCGGTATAATAAAATAATACCTCTCTTTTTATTCATGAAGACAGTCTGGCTGACCCAGATATTTTCCGGATGTCTGTGCCTTAAGGGGACTGTCATGCTTGGCCTAACACAGAGCCAAATCACTGTCCAAGATGCGAAAAGCACAACCGTTCCAAAAATTGCTGTCAAACACATAACAAAACAGTTACATTAAAGTGAAACCAACCCAGGAGATATGGACTCTCACTTTCTTCAGGGGACCAAAATAAAGTCTCCAATCGCATTACCAATGTAATGGCAATAAAGCGTTCTTCAGACGAGATCCATTAGCGTAACTAGTAGAAAACGGGGAGTTGCAAAAACACAAACACCTCAGCTTCCTCCCAGTGTCCTGTATAAGCTGTAGGCTGTCAGAAATGGCAGTGTTTGGGCACCTTATCTTGCTGAGGAACGTGCTCCACTGTACTGTCTTTATTGGCAGGATGATGGAGAGAGGGCCTGCCTCCCAAGATAAACAACTCCTCTGTAGTCTGTGATGCTCTCCTGGACCTCGCTTTGCTGCTGGCATCGCACAGGCAGCTTCCACTGTGATTAGCAGCCAATGCGCTGCTGGGAAGGGCCGGCCACCCTCATTCAGAAACACTGGCACAGTGAGTGGGTGGAGACTCTGGCACAGATGAAGATGCTCAATGCTGCTCAATCAACAGTTCTCCAGTCAAAACGAAAGACTGCTGCTATGTTGTTGTCAACACAAGAGGCTATGTTTAAAAAGCCATATTCATTTCTTTAACTTTTTGATCAAAACGTAATAGCTTGTCTCCATTTTGCTGTTTTGTCAGTGGGAGAAAAATCTTACATTACAATACAAGTCATCTGATATCCTGATAACAATACAGCATACTGTATGTATACACTTATATAAGGGTTGTGCAATATATCGTTTTAGCATCGATATCGCAATGTGCACATTCGCAAAAGTCGCACTGCAAAGACATGCAATGTCCAGTCTGAATTATAGTTGAAAGAATGAATGAATGAAATAATGAATGAATGAATGAATGAATGAATGAATTAATTAATTAATTAATTAATAAAATTCAAAAATGTAAACAAGTATGTAAACTCATCCTCCATATACAACAAAAGTCCCAAGACAGCTCTCAAAAAAAATGATCATTCATTCATTATTCATTCATTCATTCATTCATTCATTCATTCATTCATTCATTCATTCATTCATTTCGGCTTGGTCCCTTTATTAATCTGGGGTCACCAGAGCAGAATGAACCACCAACTTATCCAGTAAATGTTGTATGCAGTGGATGCCCTTCCAGCTGCAACCCATCACTGGGAAACATCCACACACACACATACACTGCAGACAATTTAGCTTACCCAATTCACCTGTACCACATGTCTTTGGACTTGTGGGGGAAAACCGGAGCACCAGTAGGAAACCTACGCGAACACAGGGAGAACATGCAAACTAGACACAGAAATGGCAACTGACCCAGCAGAGGTTTGAACCAGCAACCTTCTTGCTGTGAAGCAACAGTGATACGTACTGCACCACCGCGTCACCCAAAATGAACATAAAAAATTTGTAATTACAAACCGTACAAGGTTGTAATGACTCTTCCATAGTTTAAATCCCATATAATGATACGGATCATACAGTAGGATGAGTATCCTTCCCATGGTATCAGTCTCAGGTGAGTCAATACAGTCAAGGAGAAAGAAAAGTTTAGGAAGACTGTTTTGAAGTTGACTGCTTGGAGTTCAATAAGTTCTATGCTTGTAATTTTTTTTATTTTAAAGGCATAGAAAAAGGTAAGAAAGTCGCTGGTTCGAGTCCTGGCTGGACAAGTTGGCATTTCTGTGTGCAGTTTGTGGGTTGCAGAGATCAGGTTGAAACGCTTCTGGTGACTTTCAGCATCGAAGGTGACTAAATGAAATAAACATCAAAGGAAGGAAGGTCTTGTTACCTTTTTACTATCAGAGATGCAATGAATATTGAGGATCAAGAAGAAACTTACTAACTAGATGTTTGGCTGAAGGTGATGCAGTAAAGTAAAAGAAAACACTGCCAATGCTGTTTTCCAAAGTAAGATTATAAGCTGTAAAAAAATATTTTAAGTAAAACAAAGATGAATGGAGTATGGCGACACATGGCTCAGTGGTTAGCACTGTTGCCTCACAGCAAGAAGGTTGCAGGTTCAAGTTCCAGCTTTGATGTCCCGTGAATACTAAATCGGCCGTAGCGTATGTGTGTATGTGTATGTGTGTGAATTAGTGTGTATAGATGTTTCCCATTTCTGGGTTGCAGCTGGAAGGACATGTCTAAGGACACTGTGTAAAACATAAGCTGGATAAGTTGGCGGTTTATTCTGCTGTGGTGACCCCTGATGAATAAAGGAAATGAAAACCAAAGGAAAATTAATGAATGAATGAATGAACACATTTCCCAGACATGGGTTGTGGCTGGAAGGGCATCCACTGCGTAAAACAAATGCTGGATAAGTTGGCGGTACATTCCGTTGTGGCAACCCCGGATTAATAAAGGGGCTAAGCCGACAAGAAAATGAATGAATGAATGAACACAAAGGAAGATATTCAGAATAATGGTGAAAAATAAACAGCCATAGACTATATATATTTTTTCTAACATTCTTTAGAACATCTTTAATTCATACAGAACCATTTGAGTATGAGTAAATCATAAGGAAATTTAAACTTTCAGTGAACCAGCCCTTTAATTTTTAACATATAATAGAAAATAGGTTGTTTTTTTACTAGCCTCCACTATCACTGGGAAGAAAAGAAAAAAACATTCCTTTTAGAGCATCCTGATTTACTCAGAAATGCGTTCTGAAGGTAAAACGAGTTGCAGATGTTGTTTGTGTCTTCAATGAGCGTGCAGTATCTTTGAACAGTTGCTTTGCTGCTCAAAACAGTCCGCGGACCGTGCTCCAATTTTGTCATTCACACATCTGTTAAATCAATAGTAACAACTTCAAAGTGAGACTCAGGTAGACAACAGGCATGCCAATTAATTAACGGTGACTACACCAACTGAGAGTTAGCACAGACAAACTGACAACTCATCAGTAGCCACTAAACTGTATCAGCGAACAACCAATTATCACATTTGGATTTAGAAGGCTTACAAGTTTGAAACGCAGGTGTGGTGTATTCTTAGACCGGTTCTGTATGAAATGAATGGGTTTGGATTGGTCGGAAAAGTCTGAATAATTTAGCAAGAACCTCAAATACCTTGATGCATAGTCGTGGACTAATGTATGTTGGCAAAAATGGTAGACTAAAACATGGGAATAGCAGCAGACTGAATAATGACTTCCAAAGTAACTCAGTGGAGTAAGTTAAGAACCCTGTGTGTATTTTTCAAAAACACAGCCAGCAAGCAAGAATGGCCCCCTTCCTGTGGACTACTTTCCCCGGTTTTTGCTGGAGTCACAGAGACTCCCGGCAACCTCTGCAGCGCAGCAGGATAAGTGAGCTGAGTTTGCAGATTAGACCACCTGCCTCAACAATCCTGCCATCCTATTTATACCCCTGACAATAAATTACTGCTGGCGAGCAGGAGACGGGGCTCCAAAAAAGGGGCCGCCGCTACGTATGAGCCGTGAGAAAAAAAGATAAGCATTAATGGACGCGGCGGTGACCTTATTCTTTATTTCACTGTAAATGAGGAATCAGGTTTCGTCGCAGCGGATATATGTGCCAGGCGCCTTTAGCTGGAAGTGCAGTTAGACTAAGATCTGCTGTGGGCTGTAAACAAACAAGAAACGAATTCTGGTGGGCTGACGTCTTTTCATCGAGTTTGGCTTTGTGCACGCAAATGAAATCTTTTCTTGCGTTCTGTTGTTGAAACAGCTAACAGTCTGACGAAGAGACAGCACTGACAGGTAGGGCTGGAAACAAGATGTGCTGTTTCAAAGCTGTCGTTTTACTTCAGGACCAGGAATTGTAACTGAATATCAAATGACGAAAAAGAAAGAAAAAAAAAAGAAAAAAGTAAAAGAGAAATGTATTTTCATAGAGATAAATAATAATATATTGCTCTGCTGATATTAGAAAGGTTTGAATTCATGAGCATGTCTCAGAAATGACAATGACTGATACTGGACGTTTAATTGTTCATGCACTTTCTGTTTATTTTTGCATTTGTGCATTAAAGAGAAACACATGAACCACAGAATCCAGTCATAAATACTGAGTGAGCTGCTTAATGTATAAATGTCAATAGAATTTTGGAAGAAAAAAATGTAAATTAGTGCTCTACACTTTATCAATTCATGGTATTGATTACAATCTGCGAGTATTATAATGCAAAAACATTTAAAATATGAAGTCTGCATGTTCTTAATGTTGCAGTTTTGCTCACAAAACACAAAGCATGTATGACATCTGCATTGTCTATGTGAGAATACATGGAATTATTCTCCACAGCAGCTTTGAGTGTCGCTTTAACAGCATTATAACTCTCATCATAAACTCATATTGTCACAAAATCATATTATTTACACAGAATTGTCTTTACAAAACGTCAAAATAAAAGTCTGGTTTTATAGAATGCTCTTTTCAAAAGTATTATATAATTCACAAGAATGATGAACCAAGCATCTCAATGCATATTTGAAGCAAAAAGTCTCCTTTAGATAAAAAAATTGACAGCATTTAATAACATTAAAACTACCAAGGCGGTCATTTTGACCATTTTTTATTTTTGCAATTTAATAACGATATTATAGTATAACTATATATTGTATATTTCCTTCTAACATTGTTATTTTATTAAAATTAGAAGACGAAAAAGAGTTGTGATTATTTCTACCTAGAACTACCATAGCTTTTCTCCATGATGTTAAATATGATTGCCTCTGTTGCCTACTTCCTGCTATCAAAAATAAAACTTTCTGATGGCAAAAATCTAACTTTTCCTCAGATATGCCTTTCAAAACAGCATATTCAGTGCCGCAAAACAGTTTTCTCCCCTGCTTGTAAAAGTGAAAATGAAAGTGAGTCGTGAACATTCACGGGTGGTCTAATGTAGCAAAACTATACATTAATAGGTTGTATTACTAAAAAGATTGCACTTTTAATGTGCTGACCTAATTAAATGTGATGACAGACGTTCAAAGCTTAACTTTAATGTCAATGGAAGCTTTAAAATGGAAATGTGTTGCGACAATATGACGTCTTATACAGTATAAGAATGATCAGAATGACTGCTATAGTAATTCTAGTAGTTCCAGTGTTAACACTGACTAAATAGAAAGTATAT
>CAIGQQ010038942.1:1830386-1847522 GCA_903798035.1 Danio albolineatus | reverse complement strand
TTTTTTTTTTTTTTATTCCTGACGCACTGTAATTTTTCCCCAAGAAATAAAACAATGTGCTGATCTCTTCCACTTCCAATAATCAACTAAGCATACAAGCAGTTTCTTTTGACCAAATCAATGATCACATGTTGTGGAAGCACACAGCGGTCGCTCTCCTAGCAACCCATCCAGTCAAGCACTGCATGTCAATGTGAGTCACAAGAACAGCTGTTTAAAATATGCAGCTCGTCCATTTGTGTAAAAGAGAGAAGTATTCAGAGCATGTTACTAATACCTTACACTTGGGCACTTGTCAGGTCCGCTTCTCTCCCTCCAGCTTTTGGCCCGATACTCTGCTTAATGCCATTTAAGCCTCCGTGACACCCACAAGCACAGATACACTTTCAGAATTGTTGGTCTAACTCGGGATCAGACAGAGGGCTAATGTTAATCTCAGTAAACAAAGCTGTTTGGCTCTTGACTGACAAGTTTAATTGTAATCCTCTCGGATGCAGTCCGCTATGAAAGAAGCAATCAAACACGCTCTAATTGAAATGGACCAAAACAATCAGGACAGATGGAGGCTGTTGATTATTGATTAAAACAACAGTGGGGTCATGGGGTGGTTCAGGTAAGAATGAAAATGGGATAAATTTGAATATATTAGGGATGCACTGACATTGAAATTAGACTTCTACCGATGACGCTTTAGATTTGGATGCTGATAGTAAATACATTATATTTATAGATAATAATTTTGTCTGCGTGATTGCAAAAATAAAATGCGAACACATAGTGAACAACTGATTTTATTTCAAAAACGTAACTTCAGAAAAGCTTGAAGGGATCTCTAAACTTTGATCAACTGTTCTTTTTTCAAAGCCAACTTTCTTTTATATAAAGAAATTCTACTGCCTGACAATAAAAAAGCATAAAGTAACCACGTGACTAAATATTAACCAAAATAAAAAAACAACACTGAAATACTAAAACATTAGTGTAAAACAAGCCTATGAAATGGTTCAAACAACGTAAAAAGAAAAATGAGAAAAATGACATTCATCTATAAGTGACATTTATGACATTTATTTATATAAGTTTTATGACATTATATTTATTATGTGAGAAATGGAGTAAAGCTCATCATTAGCTATGTTTCCATCTAGGCATGGGACGATAACCGTTTTCAAGGTACCGCGGTTTGAAAAATTCAAGGTTTTAAAAGCGCCAATTTTTTGGTGATACTGTTCCTAAGGTATGTGTAAGATATTTTATTTACTTTTTTGTTTTTGTTTTTTAGGACAACAGTATCTCCAGCAGAAAAGATATCCAAAGATGCTCTTTTAAAATGTAAAGAAATTGGTGTTATTGAAACTAACGTAGACCGCAGAAGCCAATGATTCATTTTCATTATTTAGCCTGACATGTTTATTGCTCCAAAATATATTAAATGTTTCTCAAAGTAAAATATAGTGTTTTTCACCCAGACACTTAAAATATTTTAGAGCAGTAATCACAATATCGTCAAACCGTGAAACCGTGATATTTTTATTCAAGGTTATCATACTGTCAGAATCGTATACCGGCCCATGCCTATTTCCATCCACCTGTTTTTATGCGCATTTTTGATATACAGTTAAAAAAAATGGTTAACGGAAACGGTTGATGTGCATAAGTTTTGAAGATGTGCATAAAAAAACATGCGCATAACTGAATAGGATAAACCTTTTACTCCATAAGAAACGATGTGCATAAACTACAATGGAAACACTTTTACCGAACAAACTCCAGTTTGTGAATTTAAAAAAGCCATGTGATTTTGTGATCATGTGATCATAAAAATGTGTGTGAATAAACAAACCAGCAGGTTAAGAACATTGTAAAACATATAAAATGTTGCTGTTGTCACTCTAAAACATCTTAACTCTTTCAGTATTAGTGTTATTATCTTATTACTTACTTCCAGAATCAAGTACAAACAAGGCCCTGCATGGTTTGGCTCCACACTATCTGTCTGAACTTTTAACTTGGTACTCCCCCTCACGTGACCTCTGTTCCTCTGTCTCTGGTCTTTTAACAGTCCCCTCCACTCGTCTGCGTTCTATGGGTGATCGGGCTTTCTCATCTCTGGCTCAGAGGCTTTGGAACTCTCTCCCCCATGACATTAGACATGCAGAATCTTTTAAATGGTTAAAATCATCTTTGAAAACTCACTACTGTACACTGGCCTATTCATGAGATGTGCAGTTTTGGTTTATGCTTTTTGATATTTGAATGTTTTATCAATTTTGAATATTTTAGCAATTGCTGATTGATTAATTTTTACTGCTATTCTAAACGGTTTTAAATTGGTGTGTGTTTTTTGTGTGTGTGTGTGTGTATGTGTGTAATTCGCTTTGAGAAATAAGTTTTAAAGGCGCTATATAAGAATAAATATTAATAATAATTATTAATATTATTATTATTATCATCATTAAGAGCATCTGCACTCTCAGTGTCTCACAACTCAAACGCTGCCATGCATTCAATGTGTGTCGGCATTTGTCTTCTGAGGCGCAATAATTTATTAAATAAAGAAAAGATTCACAAAGCTTCTCCTACCGTAGCAAATTCTGTTTTTACTTTTGAAATTTGCCACCATTTAATCAGGAAGTAAAGATTTGTTCTGTTTGACACATTGGATGGAAACGCTGCTTTAAATCGCACATCTTTTACGCAATAATCCTGTTTTGCGCATACATTTAATTTGCGTCTTTGGATGGAAACATAGCTATTGTAACACTTATGGGTGGGTGGTGTGATTAAAATTTGTGTTATTTGCATATTTTCCTTTAATTTTCTTAATATAATCTATACAGGACCCTCACGTGAGTCAGGCATTAGGATCGAGGGGGAGGTTGTTAGCTGGCAGAGTCACACAAGACACTTACTGTTTAAAGTTATTCTGTACACACACTCAGCTTTTAGTTGATAATCCAAAACAGTTCATCTAAAATCACAGCCACACCCACTTATTTATATGATGTAGTATGCATGGAATAAAAAACTATTACGGTTTACATTTTATTTTGCAATAACGATGATATATACTGTAATACTGTATCCTACACTGTAAAAAAAACGCTGGGTTCCACTCAACTGCTTACAAATTTAAGTGGATTGAACATAAAACAATTCAATCGTTACCCCCCAAAATAAGAAATGTGGCTAACACTTTATAATAACCACACACTATGAATCATTAATTAAGCGTTAGCAGGTAATGAATTCATTATTTGTTTAGCATTAACTCTACATTAATAGACATTAGTGAGCAATTTAAAACCGCAGCTACAAATGCTCTATTCTTCACTTTTAAAGCAGATTTAAATTTTGCTCAATAATTGTACTTTCATAACTTGTAAATTATAGATTTTTCAAGACTAAATTAAGCTTAGCATTGTTTACAAATCATTTGTATTTAGGAGTAGTTGGTGGTTTTTAAGACCATTCAGAAAGAGTTAGATTAAATGATTAATAAACTATTCAAATCAACGTTTATATATCTTATTTTTCAGGCATATGGTAATGGTTAATATGCATGTTAAAAAAAATGCTTTATTAAACTCAACTTCATGCAGTTTTGTGACCTAATCTAAAATGAGGACTATCAATGCTTTATAATTCCCTCATAAATGACAATTAAAGGTTTAATATCAAAAGGAACAATAATTGCAATTTTGCAAACTGTACAGTAATTTTATTTTACATAAGATAGCAAAGATTTATTTTTTATTTGACAGTTTCATATGTGTATCTTCAAAAGAATAGAAATGAATAAAGTTGTTTATGTTCTTTTTCCTGTTACTGAGCCTTTAATTGCCATTTATAAAGGATTTATAGTCCTCACTTTAGATTAGGTCACAAAACTGCATGAAGTCGAGTTAATACAGCATCTATTAACATGCAAACTAACTATTGATATATGCTGAATAATAAAATGTATGAATGTTAATTTGAATAGTTTATTAATCATTTACTTACGCATTCTGAATTATCTTGTTCTAAAAATTAATCATTAAAGTATGAAAACACAATTAAAAAGCACATGTGCTTATAAGTCAAGAATAGAGCATTTGTAGCTGCAGTTATAAACCGCTTACTAAAGTTTGTTAATGTAGAGTTAATGCTTAACAAATAATGAATTTACTATTTGCTAATGTTTAATACAGTAAATGATTCATATTGTGTGGTTATTATAGTGTTACTGAATTGGGTTGTTTATACACATTTTAAATAAGTAGTTTGAACAAGCAGCAATTTATTTATTTATTTTTTTAATTTAGCAACACAAATCCATTCTGAGTGGTTGCCAAGCATTTCAGCAGGTTTATTTATCATATATGAAGCTGATATTAGGGGCGCCACGGTGGCCTAGTGGTTAGCACGTTTGTGTGGAGTTTGCATGTTCTTCCCGTGGTTGCGTGGGTTTCCTCCGGGTGCTCCGGTTTCCCCCACAAGTCCAAAGACATGTGGCATAGGTGAATTGGGTAGGCTAAATTGTCCGTATAGTGTATGATAGTGAATGTGTGTGTTTGGATGTTTACCGGGGATGGCTTGCAGCTGGAAGGGCATCCGCTGCGTAAAAATATGCTGTATAAGTTGGCGGTTGATTCCGCTGTGGCGACCCCGGATTAATAAAGGGACTAAGCCGACAAGAAAATGAAGAGTTAAGCAAGTTACTGTCACAATCACCAGCGACCTAAACACCACTCACATTCACATGAACTATAAATCTGCCGGTAAATGGACTACATATCCAGTCATGCAACCCACACACATACACACCTGCTCCAAGTCACCATTTGATTACACTCCCTCAGCTGATGCTGCTCATGAACTGATTATATAGACTATAAAGTCAGCATACAAACACACAGTCATTGCTGAGTCTTGTCTACTGTTTATGTGACACAACAACGCGTTTTCCTTGCATTACCTTCAGTGATTTTGAACCCTTGCTTTGCTTTGTTTTGTTATTACGTTGCCTGCCTTCTGACCACTCGCCTGTACTTTGACAACGATTCTGGATTGCCTGTATACATCTGTTTGCTCCTGTATTGCTTGCCTGACCACCCTTTCTTAATAAACCCTGCACTTGAATCGACACCCCTGTTGTCAGTGTCGCATCCCACGTTACAGTTCCATTCTTGGCAAATTTATGTTATCCTTTGTTATCTAAAAAAAAAAAAGAAAACCCGAAAAATGATGCGATATACTATTTTTTTTGTAATGTGCACCCTATTCAAGTACTTTATCACAAACCACAGGAAATGTTTTTTGAAAGCAACTCTGAAATGTTCTTTCATAGCGCTCCAGGTAATAAGACTTGAGGGTATTCAATAGCCAACTTTCTTGAATAATTCTTAGAACAATTTATTTTTAGCCTGAGAGGAAACTGGAGGCTGGTAAACACTGACAGCATGCAATTAAACTGCTTGTTCTGTTCGGCAGAAACATTTTTTGTGTTAATAACAAAAAGTAGCATTACTTGTCATTGACAACTTTTTTTTATAAATGACCTGCCAGAAAGTGGGACACATACAGCAGTGAAATGTGGTCAGAATGAGGGATTGTTCAACACCGCGCATTGATTATAAGCAACAGATGAGTGATTAATTGATTTAGATCGTGAGGCGTCTACTTTAATATGCATCTAATTTATGACATGACGCAAATGAGAAATACCCCCAAACTTCAATTGACATTAGGGCTAATTTGTGCAGCATCTGTGACCCTTTTTGAAGTACATTAATAACAGCTATATTTAACACAGTAGATAATTGATGTCTGCGCACTTCCTTATAAAGTGGTTTTAATCAGCAATTTGCATGCTTGACACAGGATTTTATTTCTCGACTCCAAATGGCTACAACACAAAATAAAGCTTGAAGTACAATGTAATTAATGTGCTGTCTGCATTATAACATACAAACCCACAACACTGCCCTATATAGCCACAAAGGAGCTTTTTTTCTATTCAGAGCAGCGCTTAGAGGTTGTATTCACACCATGCTGATGAGCATTAAATATAGTAATGTTCGTTTGTGTTTGTGTTGATGGTATATCTGCTGGCAGCAGGAATAATTATTCTGCATATGTTTATAGGAGTGTTAAAGAAAGAAAAAACTCAAATAGAGGACAAGGATTTGCTAAAAGCCCACACACTATTCAGATTTATGAATGAATTATGTAACACAATGCAATACACTATTACTTATGAACTCTTTGGATGGTTTAAAACTATTGTATGGATACAAGAAATTTCAGATTAAAAAAAAAAATTGTATTCACTCGTACTGAACACAATACATTAATTTACACAATACATTAGTAATTTGCACTATAGGACTTCAGAAGGGGTCAAATTTGATACATCACAGCACACAACACGTTTCAGTAGGGATGTAGACCACAATTAATTTGATTTATGCTAAAATGAACATTTGGTAACAGACCATTAACTGGAGTAACGGTAAATGTCCAAAGACAACAGTCTGTATAAGCGATTGATTTGAAAGGGCCTACTTAATATGAATTACAGTCAAATTCCATACAGAATGTCGCAGAAAAATAGGTCATACAGTACTGTACATGCAATGTGCTTGCCTTGGATTTTGATCACTGTATACCTTGACCTTAAGAGTTCACTAAAGTCACTATATACAAATTTATTAAAAAACAACTGAATAAATAGGCATCAAAGTATTAACTGCTATTTTAAACAAAATTTGTCAAAATAAAATGTAGGACCTCAAGAATTGAAAATGCTAAACCTGAAAAGTATTTATGAAAAGTACTAGTAGAGATGGCTGTACTGTACCAACAAAAACACTATCAAGTGTACAGTATATATTTTTAGAATATCAATAAAGTAAGTGTTGCTGTTACCATTGAAATTCATGCTTTGGTCATAATGTTTACCCTTCATACTGGCAAATAATTTCATATAATTTCAGGTATTGTTCCGACAACTTATAATATAACAAGCTAGCTTGTAAGATTGCAGTTCAAACCAAATGAGTGTTTGATTTTTCTCAGAAATCTATTTTCAAAAGAAAACAATTTTTTTTTCAGATTTCAGTAACATCTAAGTCCACCTAAACAAACAAAAAAAAACTAATTAGTTTAGAAATGAAGTTATGTGTAGTACAATAAAATGACAGCAGGAAAAAGTATTGAACAAAAGAAGAAAGGGAGATGTAAAAAGCTGTACATGCTAGTAATGCTGCACGATTCTGGCTAAAATGAGAATCATGAATTTTTTATTTTTTTTCCTAAAATAAAGATCACGATTTTCTCACGATTCTGTAGATGTAAAATAAAGGTTAATATGAGTAGGCTATTATTATTATTATTATTATTTCAGAATAACTCAGAATTCTGATGTTGAATTATTATGTTTGAGACATGAATCTGTAACTGA
This sequence comes from Danio albolineatus, assembly GCA_903798035.1. Taxonomy (NCBI): domain Eukaryota; kingdom Metazoa; phylum Chordata; class Actinopteri; order Cypriniformes; family Danionidae; genus Danio; species Danio albolineatus. Next base: position 1,840,075 of record CAIGQQ010038942.1, on the reverse strand, counting down.
CAACATTATTAGGCCATGTTTTTCTACTGGTAAAATCAGACAAATATGCATTATATTGAACATTATGTAGGCTAGAGTTATACTGACACTGTTAAACTTTTTATTCTCATACACAACACTGTGTTCGCTATGAAAGAAAAACATATTATATGCTTATTTGTCATAATCATAAATCTAAAATGCGATATGATCATTCATTTTCACTGTGTGGTTCATACTTCCCATGCGGCTCCCAAACAATCGCTCTGTGCCACAAACTGAATGTCATTTACAGCTTTATTAGCTGTTTTTCACAGCCTATGCAAGTTCTGTTCACTAAAACAGGCATCATTCACAGGCGTGTGCCCGCCCTCTCTGAGGTAACAGCTCACAGTCAGCTCATGTCACGTGTGTTTTCGTGGCCGCAAATACATCATTACATGAAGACAGAAATGACATTTTTGGGTGAATTATACCTTATAAATACAGTACGTGTCTCTTTCAACACCATTTGGAGGTGTCCACTTTGCTGAGCATTGTATGTAAAACAACATGAAGACTTGTGCGGCCGCCTTTGCTTCTCTCCTGAACTTGATTGACTATGATTGACAGAATCGTAGAAATGCAAAATTAAGATCGTCTAGGGGGTCGAATTGAGATTGCGATCTTTTTACGATTAATTGTGCAGCTCTACATGCTAGACTTTATTATACGACTATACTATATTCATTACTGTATATATATTTTTCTCAACATCAAAATGACAAAGTTACACAAATTAATAAATGATAACTAGCAGCAGCAATATCTCGTCTTTAGTCTTACACATGCTTTTACATATTTAAAAGGTTAAATATTAATATGAACAAGTTAAAAACTAAAATATGATATACACTACATTTAAGATAAGCTAAATTAATAAAAAGATATTCTGAACTTGTTCCACTCAGTCACACGGTACCGGATCACATTTCAGTCTGAAATCTCTATAACATCAAGGTTATAACACTCTATCCTTCATGCAAGGCTCACTGACACATACATTATTCTGTTTTGATCAAATTTAATATTTTATTCAAGTGAAAATATGGAAACTCACACACTATATCAAGATTTGGTGCTGATACATATTAAAACATATTTTGAATATAAACACACCATCAACAAGGGACAATTTTAATCAGGTATATTAATAATGTATTTTGAATGAGCTGGCAAACACTACTTAATAGCAGATTTCTGTTAAGTGCACTTCATTAGGTGTCACTGGCACAAATTATGTATAATATGACCAATGATCACTCATTGTACCCCAAATAACTTAAATTCACATGGGTGCATAGGTGATTTCAGGTGCAATTTAAAATATATCAGTTAAAGTAGTTTAAAACATCTACAATTTAAACAATAAAGACTGTAAAAATACTACAGTTAAAAAAAAACTGTTATCTGGTTAACAGTAAGTTTGCTTATTACTATATAATGCATACAGTGAATTAGTGCTGCACGATTAATCATATCGCAATCGCAATGTCAGCCTATGCGATTACATTACAGCGAATCTTGCGATTAAATTAAATAAACAAATGCATTCGTGGACGTAACAAGAAAGAAAATGCACCGCCACTTTTTGTAGTTTCCTTCAATACGATTACAATGTAACGCAATTAAAAAAGAACTAGACGACCCAGAAGCCATCAGGACTGGAAGGCGCTAACGCCCGCGGAAAATTTGTATAAAAAAAAATGATTTGCAGCGGTGAGTCAGAAGTAATGACCATACCTGTCAACCCTCCCGTATTTCCCGAGATTCTCCCGTATTTTACAGTTCTATCCCGCTATCATCCCGTAAATGTATTTTCCCGTATTTCTCCTGTATTTTCAGTCATTCTCCGACGGGTGTCAATAAACATTAAAGAGCCGATCCTCCCTATACGCAACCCATACCGCCAAACCACAAGGGGCCGCCCTTGCTCTTAAATCTGTTGGAATCTGTCTGTGCTTTAATTTTATTTAGGCATGAAACACTCTGAAATAAACATAAAAAGGGCGGGATTCCCTTTCCTTTTCATTACAGGTGCCGTCGCTCCTCCTATACAATCCTCAAAACAGCCATAAAGTGGTGCGTAACTTTCAGCTGATGCGTCCGTAGTGATAAACAGACGCTGTTTCCCAAACGGATTCTGTGTATTCGATTAGAAGCAGAGCGAAAGTGGATACTGGGTTTTGTGATTGTGTTTGAACAGATATATACACATAATTAATAATAATAACATCTAAAGATGTCGATCTTGATGGGTTTTTTTTTTCAATCACAACTAACTTTGTCCTAAATGAGCATAAAACTTTAGGAAAGCAATGGAATGCTTTCATTATAACGATATATGTAAACTTCTGTTATTTATAACAGTGACACCTCTGTTATTTAATGTAATCAAACAAAAAATCTAAATAAATGAGATTCATTCACTGCTCTTTATTCATAATAAAGTTATACAGTGAGGAAAAGATTAATAAGATTTGATAACTTGATCCTATTTCTTCATAACAGCTCATTTTAATAAGCTAAACTGTTTGCCAACGTATACTATTGAATTTTCTTTTGTAAATAATAATAAAACCAAAAGTTGTATGTATGTGTGTGTGTGTGTGTGTGTGTGTGTATATATATAACCGACAAAATATGATATGTTAAAATAGTGCATGCTGCATTTCTCTCTCATAAACAATAATACAAAGCCATATATATAAAATATTGTTATATTTCATTTAATAATTGCAAGAAATATGAAATATGGAAAATATGAAATATGAAAATAAGTTTACAATAATGCAGATATTTATTTTGTAAAAATTATTTATTTTGAAACCATTTCAAGTTGAACAAACGCACACTTCAGCATTATTACTAATCTGTGTGTGCCATTTTCTTAAAAACCCATTAAGTTGACTTACAATACCATTTATAATCGAAATCGCATATCGCAATATTGCCCTAAATAATCGCAATATAACAATTTTCCCAAATCGTGCAGCCCTACAGTGAATAACCATAAATTGATATTTCCAGATGTCCCTGAATGACAGTGACTACGATTACATGGACATGGACAAGTAATAAAATTATTTGCTTTATTATTTGACAATAACAAGATTAAGTAGTTTACATGAGTTGCTTTTTGAATGTTCCCTTCATGATCTCGTTTTATAACACATAATTCAATTAACATCACCGTGCTGTCCGAGTTTCATGTAACTGCAGGGGTTTCATTTTTAATTTGTTGATTTTAACTGCAGTTTGGCTCTTTCACTTTCACTCAGGAACATTTCATGGATGCCCCCTGTGACAAACCAGATATTGGATGCAACTATGAACTGCTGGAAGTGTTGTTTTAATGGAAGCTATACCGAACACTAAGTGGAAAAAAAATAAATTGTCTGTGGTCTTTACTGACTCTGTAAGTGCAAAGAATAGTGAAACAGCCGTGTGTGTCAAAACGTGGCGAAAAGTCCTATATGACGGTAATAGTTTGATTAAGGTGTTTACATGTCTGTACTGCACTTCAATAATGCCACTAAGAATTGATTATTTCAATTTCTCTTTAGTTCAATTACAACCTTAATCGGATTAATCAAAAATATCTGTTTACATGGTAGACTTTTAATCAGAGCATTGTCTTAATCGCATTAAAACCGAATTATTGGTGTCTATGTAAACATACTCACTGTTTGACATGATCATGTTTCTTTTTAGTTTTTATTTTCCTCATCACTTATGACATAAAACTCTAGTGTACACATGTAATATTGTTAAATTAATGTTCATTGAATTATTTTAGTGTCACGTGTGTTACTACTGTATGATTCAGTAGTGGTGTGAATAACATGGAGCACCTTATATATTTTGAAAATTATAAAAATAATAAAGCATGAAGATAATAAATGAATATATGATTTACTCCAGGCATCCTATAGGTGTGTATGACTAAATCTGATCACAGTTACACGTTCCTTGCCTTTTAATGTTCTACAATGGCAACAGGTTTTTCTCTTCAACAGCAACATGGATGCCTCACATGACTCCAGGGGATAAACAAAAGTCTCCTGTTGTGAATCAATGTGTTTTTGTAAGAAAAAATATCTTTATTTAAAAATGTATACAACTTGTGTTAACTGTCATACATTTAAAATCTTTACAATGTTTTATGTTTACAAGACCGCTTTCCCTCAGAAGACATATACAACTTTGAAACATTGTTGAGTGTTGAATCTTGTGCATGCACTTTGAACATTATATAGATTGAAATAGCAAGGAGGTTTTTTAAAAAAAATAATACATTTTACTGAATGAATAATAATAAGAATAAGAATAAGTTTAAAACCTTTAAAACTATTTCTCAAGGCGCTTTGCATAGAAAACAAACAAGTAAAATATAAAACACACATAAGAAGAAAGTCACAGAGTTAGGATGCCTTGAGGCTGAGTAAACCATGGGGTAATTTTAATTATTGCTCCATGTTTGGGTTAGCAAACCCTTTAATGTGTTTTTCTGCTTGTGGAAAAACTGTCTGAGATCATGTGACTTTCTCATCGCCACCTGCTTTTGGAGGTGCTTTGGTCTGAGTAGTATTGTGGTATATGATGTTAGTACTCCAATACATTGGTATATTATATGATACTGATACTTTATATAAAAGTTTTACTTTTATGAAGCATAACAACACCATCAACACCAAATTACTCATTTATAATTTGGGTTGTTTTGGCAGAAAACACAGCGCATTTCATTTCAATCATGAAGGCTGCCTCAAAGTATGCGGGCATGGCTGAAAATGCAACATTTATAGACGGATTCTGAGTTCTAAACATCCTCATAAGGTGGTTTCATTTAGGTATCATTTAGATAGCAAACAATGCAGAATTATAAAACATTATAAAACATTTCAAAGGTAAAGCTGACAAGCAGTGTAAGGCTCAAGTGCCGTCAACATGTGTGCATTGAGTCATCGTCAGAGCACTAACATCCAACATTCACTGCACGACCTAGTTGAACCACTAGTTGTCCATCCTACATACTGCAAAAGAGACCTAACGCACCATTTGCGGCACGGGACAAGATTTGATAAATGAACACAGGTGAGGGCAGTAGGGTCCTCATGTATATGAAAGTTATGCAAGTTACAATCACTCCATATCAACACCAACAAAAAACATTTATGAAGTGTGTCACACAGGTGATTGGACTTAACAAACCATCTGTAGATACACTCTTCCCTCTCAAAAACAAAAAAAAAAAAAAAACACTCCCCCTTTCTAAGCTAACTCTTGCACTTAATTCTCTGAGCTCTAAAACGTCCTTTGTATAATTAACACTTCTTGTGTGTATTGCCTCTTCTTGTTGAATCACTGAATGCCACCTCAAATGCAACTTGCTTGGGACAAAAGTTTCTGCTAAATGATTAAAATGTAAACAATTATTTGCGGGACTCCCAGAGAATTGAAATATCTTAAATATAATTTACTAGAACAACTACTCTCTTATTTATCTATAGCACAAAAACAATCAGAACGACTAAAATAAAATAAAAACAATTTACAGGTGCAAGCTCGAAATTCTCATGTAGTTCAAGCTATGAACTTTAGGCTGTTCTGACTGCATTTTTATGTTCTGAAAAGCTCCCCCGTCCGTGTCCATGTTCATTATTCAATTTGATTATTTATATTTGTTTATTTTCCATTTCTTTTTTATATAGGATGTGAAGCAAGTGAAACAAATAACAGAATAGCAGGAAGAAGCTGTGAAAATAAATCTTCTTAGCCTATATGTTTACCTGCAGGCTTTTGGGCGGGAGAAAAGAATATATATTCTTGCGGAAGTGGGACAGAATCTTGCCTGAAAAACATATCCTACACAGGTCTCTATACTGCACTTTTAACACTATCGATGAAAAATTGATGAAATATAGCTTACTGTGAATATATAAATGATTCTACTGGATTTTTAATGATAAAGATTTTTTTTTTTAACGGGGTAGGATTTGAGCGTTACATTATGTAGCAAAATCATATTTTACCAGACAAAAATGTAAGACAAACTGGAGCGAAAAGACACCCATGAAGTGTGTGTGTGTGAGTGTGTGTAGAGACATCACAATTACAAGCCTCATACACCTCAATCACTTGAACTAGCATGGCGGAAATGCAATTTCGTATAAAAACTTGTGAAATTTGTGAGCTAAGGCACTTATAAAAGGAAGATTTGAAATGAGTTTTAGACTGCTTGCTGAACAAGCTCGGTTTCAGGAAAAAATTATTCACAATTTATTAGTGTGAAGCGGGGAACTCAGGGCTCGAGGTCTGCTGGGATATTACACTCGTCTTTCATGAGCTTCCCTCACGTTTTTCTGCGATGAACTTCCTGGAGCTTCAGTGCCGCTGTGTTTTATATGGATACTTCATAATCAGCCAGAGGCAAAAAAAGAGAGATTCTTCTCTTTGAAAATAAGCACTAGAGCATGTGAATCCCTAAGTTATGTATATGTGACCCAGGAGGGGGAAAAACTGCACACCCGTTGTGACTTGACAAACAAATTCTCTCAAGTACATGCTAATTAATTAGCACCGAGAGCTGTAATGTAACAGCTTACACATACGCCATTTATTTATTCCAGTCAAAATAATGAGAAAGGCAATAACGGCCATGCTTATGGTTTCTAAGCTTTTTATGCAAGCCAGTTAATCAAAATTGATTGTGACTGAACAATGTATGACTGAAAAACCAGTGAAAATTCTGGCGTAGATCAGTTATAACTCAAGAACATCTAGCAACCATCCTAATTATACTGGTGTCGATATGAGATTGACACTAGTTTAATGAGACAATGTTAAGGTAATATGTGGTAGATCTTAGCAGAACAGCTAATCTTATCCACACACGCCTGTCAAGCTACTATGTAATCACTGTTAATTTATGTCATGGATCAAACCTAAAGGTTAAACATTGATTACTAAGTGTTGATTTACAAGGAAATGCTTCGCACAGCCCTTCAATTTACCTTCAGTGTGCCTGCCAACCTGATTTATAGAAGGTTAAATGGATTACTGCAGCCACCGGAGTTAACTGCATGCATACTGCAATATACATCTAATAATATATAGCACATTAAATTTGATGCAGATGAAAAAAAGAGGCTGTGTGGGTTGAACGTGCAGCGAGTTCATTATGGAATACTTACAAAATCTACAAATATTTCTGTGGATACTCAAGGACAAAGTATTAGTGATTGATTTTTTCGTACTGGTCTATGATACAAAGTAATGACATTTTATGTATAATATATAATTAACATATACAGTGTTCAAATATTGAATTCTTCAAAAAATGTATCAGTTTCTTTCTAAAATCATTAAAAAAAGATTTTAGTCTCTGCCATTTTCTGTTGGTGTCTGAACAAACTTTGTGCTTTGTACTTTTGATGTCAAATAATATCTTAGCTCTCAAATTCTGTCAAAAAGAAAAAAAATACACACACATATACATCTATCTATCTATCTATCTATCTATCTATCTATCTATCTATCTATCTATCTATCTACATACATATATATATATATATATAGACAGACAGACAACAGACTGGTTTGAGCTGATAGAAGGGCAACAGTAACTCAAATAATCACTTGTTACAACCCAGGTGTGCAGAAGAGCATCTCTGAACGAGTAACACGTCAAACCTTGAGGCAGATGGGCTACAACAGCAGAAGACCACACCTTGTGCTACTCCTGTCAGCAAAGAACAGGGAAATGAGGAAACAATTTGCACAGGCTCATCAAAATTGGACAATGGAAAAACGTTGCCTGGTCTAATGAGTCTCGATTTCTGCTGTGCTGTGTGTAGGGTAAGAATTTGGCGTCAACAAAATGAAAGCATGGATCTACCCTGCCTTCAATGCTTTGGGCTGGTGGTGGTGGTGTAATGGTATGGGGGATATTTTCTTGGCACGCTTTGGGACCATTAGTACCAATTTAGCATCGTGTCAATGCCACAGCCTACCTGAGTGTTATAGCTGACCATGCCCATCCCTTTATGACCACAGTGTACCCATCTTCTGATGGCTACTTCCAGCTGGATAACGAGCCATGTCATAAAGCGCAAATCATATCAGACTGGTTTCTTGATCACATTGAGTTACAAGATCCACAGTCACAAGATCTTAATCCAACAGAGCACCTTTGAAATGTGCTGGAACAGGAGATTCGAATCATGGATATGCAGCTGAATATTGACATTTATTGAATCTATGTTGAATCTATGCCATGAAGGATTAAGGCAGTTCTGAAGGCAAATGGGGTCCAACCCGGTACTAGCAAGGTGTACCTAATAAAGTAGCTGGTGAGTGTGTGTATGTGTGTGTGTGTGTATACAGTATGTCACAAAAGTGAGTACACCCCTCACATTTCTGCAAATATTTATTTATATCTTTTCATAGGACAACACTGCAGAAATGACTCTTTGACACAATGAAAAGGAGTCAGTGTAAAGTTAGTTTAGCAGTGTAAATTTAGTGTCTCCTCAAAAAAACTAAAAACACGGCTAATAATAGCTGAACCACTGGCAACAAAAGTGAGTACACCCCTTAGAAAAAAAATTTAAAGTTAATATTTTGTGTGGCCACCTTCATTCTCCAGCACGGCTTTAATTCTGTTGGACATGGAGTTGACCAGAGCTTCACAGGTTGCCACTGGAATCTTCTTCCACTCCTCCATCACAACATCACCAAGGTGGTGGACATTTGACACCTTGTGCTCCTCCACCTTCCTTTTCAGGATGCCCCAGAGGTGTTTTAAAGGGTTTAGGTCTGGAGACATGGTTGGCCAGTCCATCACCTTTACCCTGAGTCCCTTTAGCAAGCCAGTGAGGTGTATTTGGGGTCATTATCATCCTGAAACACTGCTTTATGGCCCAGTTTCCGGAAGAAGGGGATCATGCTCTGCTTTAGTATGTCACAGTACTTGTCAGAATTCATGTTTTCCTCATTGAATTGTAGCTTCCCAATGCCAGCAGCACTCATGCAGTCCCACATGATGACACTCCCACCACCATGTTTAATGATAGACAAGACACACTTGTGTTTGTACTCCTCACCTGGTTGCCACCACACATGCTTAACACTATCTGAACCAAAAAGGTTTATCTTGGTCTCATCAGACCACAGGACATGATACCAGTAATCCTGGTCCTTAGTTTGAATGTATGCTGCAAATTGTTTGCGAGCTTTCTTGTGCATCGTCTTTAGAAGAGGCTTCCTTCGAGGACAACCATGCAGACCAATTTGGTGCAGTGTGCGGCGTACGGTCTGAGCACTGACAGGCTGACCTCCCATCCCTTCAATACCTGAAGCAATGCTGGAAGCACTTATCCGTCTTTTTTCAAAGACAATCTTTGGATGTGACTCTCAGAACGTGCACTCAGCTTCCTTGGCTGACCATGGCGAGGCGTGATCTGAGAAGAACCTGTCCTCTTAAAGCATTGAATGGCCTTGGCTGCAGCACAGTTTCAGAGTTTTGGCTATCTTCTTATAGCCTAGGCTTTATGCAAAGTAACAATTTGTTTTTTCAGGTCTTCTGAGAGTTGTTTGTCATGAGATGCCATGTTGAACTTTCAGTGGCCAGGTTGAGAGAGTGGAAGAGCTTTTATACCAAATTTAAC
>CAIGQQ010038942.1:1814942-1829986 GCA_903798035.1 Danio albolineatus | reverse complement strand
ATATATATATATATATATATATATATATATACACACAAATAAATCCACCTAAATGTTTTAAATAACTTTTATAAAAATAAAAATCTTAAAGATTTTATCATCATTTAACAAATGTAAAAATTAAACAACATTTTTATTTTATTTATTCTGACCTATACAAAATAAAAATAAAAATACTGTATAATAATGCATAATCATACTACAGGTTTCTTATTAATCATAGTATGAGATTATGAGTTTCTTATTTATGTTGAGCATAAAAACAATTTCTAAAAAAAGTTGGAAATTGGTAGCCACCACTAACTAACATTGTACGAAGATGAACGCTGAAAATGTAAAACCATTAACATCCATTTAAATATCTTCTTTTGTGTCCAACAAAAAACAAAAAAGTTCATAAAGGGCTGAAACCAGTAGTTTAAATATTTGGGTGAACATTCACTATACTGCAAATGTGTCATGTCCTTGTAATATAGCTGTATATTATCGATATCGGACATTAAACAGTAAGTTAATAGAGTTTAGAGTTGTATGCTTAAATGATACCATATGCGTCAATCCCCAAACACAAACTTTAGTCCATTGCACTGTAAAAGCTTCTGCAATGTGTGCAGGCCAAGTTTGAATAATGCAGGAAACTGCTGCCATAATAAAAACGGTATGACAAGAACATTCTTCCTGACCCCAGAGCATACGGCCTGTGGAAAACAGCTAAATTACTTTTTCAGGGCTTTTAACCCAAGCCATTTAATCCCACAAAGTTTAGAGAGTCATTGTAGAGAGCAGAGCAAAATGAGACGTCTCTAAATCACTGCAATCCCCCGTCCCTCAGCTCTGATCCCAGCCGCTATTAGTTGGCCCCTCTGAGACAACAGCACCAGCCGTACGGGGGTATTACGGATGACCACACATGCATCACAAATGAAAATACCAAAATCCAATAAATCCTCACAGATGGGTTAGGGGTGAATACATTTACAACATGTCAAACAAACTGTTCGGACACTAGCCAAACCATTCTGTGGATGTGTTAGAAGAATGTATACTGAAATCACCGAAATCCGTTTCTTTTGATTACAGACTCGAGATTAAAACGAAATTGTAAGAATCATCCTGAGAATAAAAAAAGACAATCAGATTTCATGCCACAAATAATGTCTAGTTGCTCAAGCTAATTAATTGACAAGTAGCCTACTATTTATTTAAAGAAGCATGTTTGAAGAACAAGCATGTTATTGGAGCAACCAACTTCATCCTGTTGAACTGGGACTACTTTTCCAGATGGATAAGCTTCTGATTATACAATATAGACAACAGACGTAACCGAATGCCGTCATGCTTCCACAATTTGAGTGAACTACTGAAATGTTGATTAAATGACTTTATAGGAAAGTTCTGTATGACAAAGTTGATTTGGTATTTCTGTGACACCAAAACTGCATGTGCCACTCTTTTCTCACCAGCAATTTTATTATTATTTTTTCTGTTTACAAATCAGATTGCAATGATTTGTTCACATTAGACTGATTTATGTGAGTTCAACATAATGATTCAGTAAATCAGTTGCAGAAGTTCAAGAACCACATACAGACTTTCATACACAGATTCAAGTGACACCCAACTTAAATAGTTACTCCTTTAAATTATTGTTTAATGGGGATCATTATGCACAATTCACAGTGTTAAAGTTCCACAAACTTTTTTATCATCCCTATAAATCAGAAGCACTGTATAAATCTTGGCTGCTTCAGATTTCCTTCTACAGTGACATCACAAGCCCTGTCCTGCTCTATTAGCAAGTAACATTCACTGCATCTAGAAAAGTGAGAGTTTTCTTTTATAGTTGTAATTGTAACAACTTGTAGTTGTAATTCATATTAACGGCTACAGTATGCTAATAGGTACTGTGTATTATGCTGGTTTCATACTGACAGATCCATTATAAATGTAATTTCTTTGACTTTCTTTATTTTCCACAAATGGAAAACTATCTTTGGCTTCACCACATAATTATATCAAAATCCACATCAAGCCACAAAAAACAAGTAACACAAATACATTCAATATCATTACAAAAACCACATTGAAACTCAATTAACCCTATTCATATTTAAAACCCAGTATTTAAAATTCTAATGGCAATCGGCGAACAGGACATTTGATACAAGTTTTTCTTAACTTGAGGTTACCTATAGCTTCTTTTTTATGGCAAAAGCTGAAATTTTATATTTAAAGGATTGGAAGAGTCTTCAAAAATGGCATAATCTTTTGGTTTAATTCTCATTAGAGACATTTTATTTATTTTTTTTTTATTTGTGGTTTATCTACATCTATACTGGAAATTTTTACTACTCAACCAAGTTTTTTACGTTCTCTAACTAGCAAAAGTCCAAACCCAACACTTCAGACCAAATTCTTATATACAGTACCATCTCCAAAATGTGTTGATTCACAACAAATTGTTTTAACCTCTTAATATATAAACTCTGTATTGCTTATTTCAAAAATACATTCTACAACTGTCCCTCAAGGAAATTTCAGTCCTTGTGTAAGAACATTTGTTTCTGCTGATTACAATTTCCCTGGTTTTATTCAGATTTGTCTCCAGTGAACTCATTTTACACCAGTTTTGAAGCAAATTTATATAATTATAATACAAGACATCTCCCTCTGTTCCAATTTTATAAAACAGGCCAACAAAAGTTATATCATGCACATATTTAAATTAAAACCTAAAACATAATTTCAAACTATTTATGGATATAACCGATTGTTTTCATGTAAGCTTTATGTTTTGATGAACCTTGTGTAGAATTAAAATTAATTTTCAAACATTAAGACGTTAAGTATAACCTTTGCTTAATATATGATGGCTGACTTTCTGTAAATGCGCTTTGAACGTGTGTGCTATAAAATAGTTTATCACGAGTTTAAACTGACTAAAAACTAATTTATGCTAATAAAATAAAGAAACAGGCTGTGAAGACTCCACCTTCTTCTGAAAAGGGGGTGGGAACAGCAGCTCATTTACATTTAAAGAGACACATAGAACACTGTGTTTTTGCTTCCGCTCAAATTTGGGCATTTATAACATGGTATAATAAATTACCTATAGCGTAATCCGAGCTAAAATTTACAAATACAATCTGTTGACAATTGTGACTTTTACTAAAATCCGACTTATATTAAAATCTCAAAGACTTTGCTAAGGTAAAGAATGCTGAAATATGACCCTCATTTAATATGTCACAAATAAAATAATACGTTTTTTCAATGAGGGTAGGAAATGGAGAAAGTCAGCTTTTCCTTTTGTACCACAGTTTAAAGAATTCATCATCTAGAATCTGGGAGTAAGTTTTAAGAGTTCATTTTAAGTTCATCTGCCACCCAGAACGGTCCGTCTTGAACACACCATGATTTGATCGCCACATTGCTGTTGTCTGACTGGAACCGGTGCTGATCCTTCAAGAACCACTCTCGTCCGTCACTCTTAGTCTATCTGTCCATAAAGTTGAAATAGTCTTTATCCATTTCAAGACACTTCAACATGCCAGTCTTATCAAAATGGGGAGTCGTAACTCTCTAGTAGGATGCATTTGTAGAATGGATTTACCTTAAAGGGCCATGAAACACCAAAACACATTTTTTGAGCTGTTGACAGTCATATATGTGTCCCACGCTGCTATAAACACTATTAGGACACATATAATTGACTAAAAAGAGAAAATTGGTTGAGATGTGATCTATGCATGTACTCCAGCGTGCAGAGTGGACGTCTGTCCCGGCGAGTACATCATGACGTCTCTGAGCGTGCCGCATTAAGTCATGACAAGGACGTTGTTCAACCCAATCAGCGTGCACTATTTCATATTTATGACAGCTTTGAAGAATGTAGCTGTTACAGTTTTTAGACAGCAGAGCGACGCCAGGTTGACAAAACAAGTGGAAGAATAAGGATTGTTTGGAGACACAGGTCTTCAGTGTTGCGTTTATAAATGTGCTCCAACAAAGGTTTTACTTTCATTTCCCCACTATGAGGGCGCAGCTGGACTCATGGTGGATTACAGCACACACAACGTGACTGAAATGCATTTGTAAGAAACATTTTTACCCAAGAGCTTTTTGCATCTGGAAATGGTGAAATCCGGATTTGCCGCTCGTCTCCTTTTAAAAAAATACACGGCTCCAGTTGGTGTTCTTTGTCCTGTCACCTGATTGGTAAGTGATCGATCAGTGGTGTTTTTTGTTTATTAAGATGGCAAAGTTAGTTGGTTTCGTCAGCAATACTCTTTCAGTGTTTAAAGACAGACTTTAGTCAAATGATTAGAACTGTTGCTGAGTTTACAGCACGTTAATATCACTACAGTATTATAGACTGAAAGATCCATGTAAAGTGTAAACATCTTAATCAAACGATTACTGCCTTGTAGAATTTGCCACATTTTGTGACAGAATAGTCTATACACACAGGACTTTCTGACGCTACCTACCGAGTGCATCTAGTTACCGAGAAATGCGGAGGATTTTTTTTCCTGAAATACGCTGTGCGTTTCAAACACTCCATTAAATCTGCACTCCTTCAGCAGTTACTAACATTTAATATCCCGTTTGTCACGGGGGACATGCAGGAAATGTTCGTGAATAAACTTAAAAAGTGCCAACCAGCAGTTAAAGTCGGCACATTAATAATTTGGCAAATAATTGGATGACTGACATCCATGTAAACACAGTCACTGTCTTTCTCCCCCTGCGTCTGTGTGTTTGTTTGAAAGTCAGCGTGTGCACAAATGGAAACTCCCATTTATATGCAAAACCTTCCCTTTTTCTCTCCCCCGACTCTCCCACCTAAACAGAGCTGGACACACCAACTTTCCTGAGCTTTTCCAAACTAGAGGTGTGAAAACACCACGCTGAGACTGGGGGGTTTCGTGGCCCTTTAATTCTTAAAGTATGTTGCAGTTTATAAATTTTCTTCAAACAATGTTTTTTTCTTTTTTAAATCATGCTTTGCACAATAAGCACTATCCATGCAAAATGGTTATGTTTTCCACTCTTTTCTGTAATTAATCCTTCCTGTGATTAAGTAATTAATATATTTCAGCTTATGTGGGATACATTTATGTTTTGGGGCTGTTTTACCTGTAAATGAAAAGATTTTGGATATAAAAATTTATGATTTTTGTTTATAATTTGATTACAGAATGCTAAATGGTAGTTTTTAAGACTAGTATGTTTTGGAATTTTTTTAGAAACAAAATAAATAATTGACTTGCATAATATTTAAGAACTGAAAAGTCGTCAAGTGATTTGGTATGCGGCTTTTTTGTAAGACATTGTTTGGGGACAGCATTAAGAACTCAGGACATTGTTTTCTGTGATTTTTTTTGTGTGCTACACATCGAGAGAGACCCAATAGCATTCCAATACAGCATAAAAAAACTAGTTGTTCAGTTCAGTCCTGTAAACAATATCTGAATATTTTGGACTTTACTCAGTTGTAGAAAGCAGTTGTTTATCCTGTACACTCATGAATGAACATGATTAAGCACTAAAAGGTGAATTTACATTGCAAGCAGTGTTTATGTGGCTCACAAAAAGTGAAGTTTACCATAAAAAAATGAATATAAAAACTTTACTATTTTTCTTTTCTTCACAAAGCTTTGGAAGACTTGAAAATAGAATTTTTTTTGTCAGCTTAATGCTGTTATCACTCTGATCTATCGCTGCATAAAAAACCTATGTGATTGATTTTTTATATAAATATACAACAGAAGAAAGGAATTCATATTCCACATGAGCACGGGGTTGAAAAAGGTCCTCTGAATGTGTAAATGAAGCCAGCTGTTCTGTCTGCAGGGGCTAAAGATATCTTCCTATCTTCCGCAGAACTTTCTAGATTTGATTTTCAGGTGTTTTGAAGAGCTGTGAGCTTTAAAGGCTTAGCTGCGAGATTATGATGGTAGTACTTCCTTTTTTGGTCCACATCACGTGGCAAGATCGTAGAAAGGACAGGCCAAAAGAGGAAAACCAGGCGTTTGTCATCATAGTTGCTTCATGTCAGTGCATTCAGAATTCATCACCTAAATAATGGTCTGGATCCCTCAGTGACTAATATTCACATTGATTTACTGTCCGTGAGAAATATTTGTTGTTTATGGGTGGGGGAGTTCGGACAGCCCCTCAATCATGTTAGTAGCAGGCTGGTAATTCAATTTTCCAACTGAAATGAACTCAACGGGGCTGATGTTGCTATGTCTTAAACCTAACTAAACTTATTTTTACACAGCAATAATCTACTGACATTTTATCTGTGGTAGATTTATGTAGTTCTCGTGATTTATGAAAAACAAATACACAACATAAGGACAAAAGATATTAATTTTAGAGCAGAAAAATGAAATATGCTCTTACAAAATAAAAACACCCATCTGAACATCAGAGCTCAATCTCTTTAAGTTGGCACCAATAATAAATAAAACAAAGCCAACTGGTATCTTTAAACCTGAAGACTGAAATGTTTTTACAGTGGTTAACATGACGACGTACTCCAATAAAACTATTTGGATGTGGAGACTGCAGTATTTCAACACAGAGGCTTTCACTGTTCATCTCAAGACTGATTTTTTTTTACCATTTTCAAGAAACGTGTATGAATAAAGGTTAGTGAAAGGCAAATTTAGGTGTTCCAGTAACCCTACAGTTAAAAGTGAGAACTGCACCTTATTAAGTTACTCGTTTGTTTGCAAATTGGCTGTTTATTAGTACCTCTCAAGCACATATTATTGCCTTACTGTATTTAACGGACCTAGATTCTACAGAACTTTGTTTGAAACAGGATTGAGTTTACAACTACAACAACTAACTATTAATAAGCAGAAAGGTGTTTGAGGATTTGATTAAATACAGTAAAACTGCAATATTTTGATACAATACAAAATGATTTTCATGTAGCCGTTTTTTAATGATTTTTGATTAATTGAAAGTTCAAATAAATTTTTCATTTGTAGAAATTATAATTCATGTATACTTGCTGAAAATATTAACTTCTTTACAAAGTGCACAGATTGTGTGCACAAAGAAAAACTATATTAAACTTTCCAAAAAAAAAAAAAAAAATGGCATGCTCACATTTGGTCGGCTTTCTTTATACAAAACTATAAGGAGAGCACAGTTAATGAAGTTTATTTCATTGCAATCGAAGTCAAGTATATTCAGAATTTACTGACAGATATTTTAAACCACTGGTTTGCCATTTCTTTCAGATATTTACTGACAGTATTTTAAACCACTGGTTTGCCATTTCTTTCAAATGAATATACATGAATAATAAATTAACTTGTACAAGTCGTATACAGGGCGCCACGGTGGCATAGTGAGTAGCACGTTCGCCTCACAGCAAGAAGGTCGCTGGTTCGAGTCCCAGCTGGGTCAGTAGGCATTTCTGTGTGGAGTTTGCATGTTCTCCCTGTGGTTGCGTGGGTTTCCTCCGGGTGCTCCGGTTTCCCCCACAAGTCCAAAGACATGTGGTATAGGTGAATTGGGTAGGCTAAATTGTCCATAGTGTGAGTATGAGTAAGTGTGTCTGGATGTTTCCCAGAGATGGGTTGCAGCTGGAAGGGCATCCGCTGCGTAAAACATATGCTGGATAAGTTGGCGGTTCATTCTGCTGTGGCGACCCCAGATTAATAAAGGGACTAAGCCGACAAGAAAATGAATGAATGAAGTCGTACACGATGACATATCTATTCAAGAAATCACTTAAAATAAGCAGTTAGCAGTAACGTTTAAGCAAAAGCCATCATCTATTATAGGTTATTTTAAAGAACTTTTTTTTTTTGTTTTTTTTTTTAACTAGTTTAAATACAATTTAGGAGCTGCTCATATCAAGGACATCATATGACCCTATAGAACAGGAACCGACATAACCAAGCTCCCCATCAAACCGATACCATGTGCACAATATACAATGACTCCAGACTGCCCGACCCAGTCCCTCTGCATAAACCACATCAAACTAACTCAAGTAAGTCAAGACACTAATGTTCTGAGTATGAAGATGCAGGGCTGTGATTCAAATGACATTGTTAAAAATAGCAAAAGGCGCCCACACATTGCATCTGTGTATCTGTGTGAACATCTCCTTCAGGCTTTGAAAGAACGAGTCCTTTAATGTCGCTATATTTAAACGTCTCTAGGGATCGACAACAGCCACTCTCCTCACTTCCACTTCAAACAAACGAGAAAAAAAAAAGTTTATCCATGCTCAACCTGGCACTTACCAACTTGACACTAAACAATTAAAGCACAACGCATGATCTTGCACATCTTTTTCTGCACATAAACACACTTCCAAAGTGCAAATGCAAACAAAACAGCATGACTGTTGGTATGCAAAAAAAACCTTGGCATCTTTTATAGAGATTTTCAAGCATATTATTGTTTCAGGTTAGTCAAACTATGCATTAAAATCAAACAATTTTGACTGTCGTAGTCACATTTCATTGTGCATGAACCCTGACAACTCTCTATTGGAACTTTTACAAAGATGTCTGAATGCTTCTGAGACTGCACGATAGAATTTGAGACAAGGATGATCACTAATGAATTTCGTGAAGTGAATATAATGGTGGTCTACCTGACCGCACAAGTTTCCAGGTGTCGTGGCTTAAAGACCGGTGGGAGAGTCATCGGCCTGTTGCTCAATCACGCCGCCTCTGCAATAAACAGTGGGAGGCCAATTAGAGCATGAAGCTCTTGCTTGAGATGACAGGAGGTGATTCGCGGAGACCCCTGATAAGGATTATTGCGGCTGAATGGCTATATCGCATAAATTATCAGGCTCTCAAGTACAACTGTTGAGGGAAAAAGAGACCCCTGATTAAAAGACTTGGCCTATATACGTATTGATGAGTTGCAGCGTCCAAACACTGAATTTAAAATCACTTTTAGTAGGTAGTACTAATGTATAAGAATCTGATATTTAATCAGCCTATATTAGAGTAATTTAAAGCTATTGGCTATTTAATCTAAAAGGGCAGATATTCCAATGGTTTATTAATTGCATGGAGGGAACGATGTATTTTCAATAATACAATGTTTTTCTCAGAGCATACATGCAAAATAATTTACATAAAGCGACAACACTGGCTTTATTTGTTGGGTTTATCAAATAAATTTGTTCTATTATAGTCAAATAAAAGTTACTCTTATTAAAATAAATCACCTTTGAAAAATGTCATATTGCAATGTATCTAAAAATGTTTGAATGTTACTATAAATGGATGCAATCCTTGTTCAGTAAAATTAATTTAATGCAACGCTGGATTTAGTACATAAAAATTGACCAAAGTCAGAATTGGAAAAAAGTTGTTTATTATTAGCTAGCAGACTGATTGATTGATTGATTGATATATCTTATATGTGAGGTGCAAGTGCACTCTTTAGGTTATGTTGTTTATATTGACATATAAGCCTTGTACTTTGAGTTTATTTTAATTAGGAAATTAATTATGACTAGAAGGAGTACATTTATCAAAGGTAAAGCTTGTTCTGATGGGCAGATGAAGACCAAAAAGCTCTATTGATTGGTGACGTGACATCAATTCCCATCTACATCTCTCTTATTTTCTAACTGCCCTTGAGGGTCAACAAACCTTTGTGATGAGAGCCACTACTGGCCCTTCGCAATGATGAACAAACACAACACCAGCCGAGACAGAAAATGAATGTCTGCTAAACGGGGCTATTGTTTCAGACATTATAACAGTGTCTGCGGAGGACAGAAACTGCGGCCCAAGGCTTTCAAAGCATGTTTCACTGACGTTGGATTGTGATGTTTTCTTCAGTTAGGCATTTCAACAAAAGTAAAAAGCAGAAAAAAAAACAATATAACAGTAATTCAACACCTTCCTCTAAACACTCAAAACACAATGATAAAATCCAAGCATGAGAAATAAATGTGGTAATTAGAATTTAAAAGAGACAGCATTTACTCTTTTATTTTCCTAAATATTCTAGCTAGAATGCTTTTGATAATAAACAAAATCGCTGCTACCATTGCTCATGAGGACTTGAACATACCTTGATCATACCTTATTCAGTTTTAATGTGTAACTCATCCCGCACTAACATGAATGATATCTAAAATCACTATAATAACTTGGTCACCCAGTGCCAGCCCATCCAACAGGCAATATAGAAGGTTGCCTAGGGCCCCATGTTTCTCAGAGGGCCCCAAGAACACTAGTTTTATATTATATTTACTGTAAACATGAAACAAATGTGCAATGCACAAACCCCATTAAACACGATACATAACACTGCTCGTGAGTCAGCTTTTGTGTGAATGACGTAATGTATTTCCTACACAGATTCCACATATCTTTCCAAATTGCTCACATTCAATTCAAAGCCGAAAAAGTGTCCTAAAATCTTAAGTACTATAACGTCACAAGTATTGTTGCTATTTTTAATTGATCATAATCGAATTTTTATTTGAAATGAAATAGCATCCAAATGGCATCTTTCCAGAGCCTTCCTATCTCACTGTTTTTACATCAGTGGGCCCATTTTTTTTTTTTTTATCTTGCCCAGGGCCCCTAAACTCTTCAGGCCAGCACTGTGGTCACCAATGGTTTTCACTGGATGCCTATGAATAAGACTTTCATAGTTTTGTTAAAGAGCTCCTTCATTCATTCATTCATTTTCTTTTCCGGCTTAGTCCCTTTATTAATCCGGGGTCGCCACAGCGGAATGAACCACCAACTTATCCAGCATTTGTTTTACGCAGCGGATGCCCTTCCAGCTGCAACCCATCTCTGGGAAACATCCATACACACTCACTCACAAACACACACTATGGACAATTTAGCTCACCCAATTCACCTGTACCGCATGTCTTTGGACTGTGGGGGAAACCGGAGCACCCGGAGGAAACCCACGCAACCATGGGGAGAACATGCAAACTCCACACAGAAATGCTAACTGACCCAGCCGAGGCTCGAACCAGCGACCTTCTTGCTGTGAGGCGATCATGCTACCCACTAGGCCACCGTGGCGCCCTAAAGGGCTCCTATTTTACCCCTTTTGCAAGACATAAGATAAGTCTTTCGTTTCTAGAAATTTGTCTGTAAAGTTTCAGCTTAAAATAATTTTGCACTCAAATTTTTGTTGTTTTTCCAAAAGTGCAAGTTATTTTTTTTTTTCAGAAAAAAAGTGACCGTTCATTTTAGGCAATGTGTGTTTTAATTTCAGTTGTTCAACGCTGATGTTCAACAAATAATAACAGATAGTAGATGTGTGTTTCCTTAAATTATTTTAAAATCAAGTAATGATCAAGTAATGTGGGCATATTTAAAATGTACAAAACCTGTCAGTAAACTATGAGGACAAAAAAATATATATATAAAATAAAGAAATAATCGTTTTAATCAAGATTTTTAATTTAAGATCAAATCGCCCGGCCCTAAAAGCAATTTCACTTTACATTCAGAATATTAGCAAAACTAACTTACAATAGCACAGCAATCCTCACAACGATGAACTAAAATAACCTTGAAAGTTTCAAAATAAATATATATTTTTTTACTTTAACAGTATCAAGCACAAGATAGTCCCACTTTGCCTAAGCTGAGCTGTTCCTTAACAACATTTAAAAGATCAACAGTTTATATTATTCAAAATGGTGAACATCTTAAACTAGGGAAGAAAACCTCTCATGGCACTGCTTTCATATGGATGAGATTAAGATGTCTGAAATCCCTTGGCTCTGGCACTCACTGGATGTAATGGAAGTGACGTCGAATGGGAACCATCATGGGAGGAAAATACAGCCTTAAAAGGAGGACAGGTCTGCAGGGGAAAAAAACACTCCTTAAAGTATACCAACCACATATGTTCAACAAGCCCACACGAAAAGTGGCAAAGTCTGCTGTAAGGACCCTCATCATATTATTCCACCTACTGATTTGATTTTTTTTGGTCTGCTTGGACAGTCATACTCTCAAAGTAAGGCTAGAAACACTGCAAATGTAAACACTCAGCCAACGCTTTCAGAAATGTGAGGTTGTAGATGTTGAAGTGATTTATTGGATGAAGTAAGTTTCAGGGCAAAAACATTGCTATTCTTTTAAATTTCATCTCAGAAACAAATATCAAACACTTTTTGTTGTTTAAAAGATATCTAATAGACATTCAAAATAAGATGACTTGGCTAAAACAAAACTAAATTTACACTGTCAGCGAAAATCTAATAGATGTCTAAAATAGTCAAAGACAAGTCATCAAATAGACAGATTAGACACTATAGATTGGGCTATTGTTAGACATCTACTGTATATGCTGGAATACATATAATCGTATATATGAAAATAGCATTTTTTCACAAAAATTTACAATTTTACAGATTTTTGGTATTTGTTCTAGATTCCTTCCTTATTTATTTATATACTCCGGGATTTCTGCATGTTTCATGGAAAATGAATTGCAATTTGTAGGAAGTTAAGAAGATGTTAGTGAGAATTCAAACTGTATTAACAAATTCAAAGTTTGAAAATGCAACTTTCTATCGGTTTACTTTGATCAAAAAAGATTTAGGATTGAATAAAATAAACTAAATCATAAGAAGAAATGTTTTATTGAACCTTAAGATCACTATTCAAAAGTGATGTATATTTTTAAGTTTCTTGAATCAAAAATTACAAGATAATGAGATCTATATATGTATTGATAAATGAAACGTTTATGATTAAAACAAGAAATAGTTGCTATATAGAGTTAAGAAAAAATAAACTACACTCTAAAGAAAATTCAATTGTTCAAATATTTTTATAGGTATGCACCAGATTATAAACAAATAGACAAAAATTGTATTTTTGGTTTTCATTTTGGTGTATCCCAAAATATGTATACCTCTTTGATATACAGTATATTTGTGCTTATTTCAAGGGAAAGCTCACTCAATATTGTTCAGTTATTCAGAAAACCACATTTTTAAGTGTAAATCTTACATAAGTAAACATTAATTTAATTATGTTACACAATTATTGTTC
Organism: Danio albolineatus; assembly: GCA_903798035.1. Classification (NCBI taxonomy): domain Eukaryota; kingdom Metazoa; phylum Chordata; class Actinopteri; order Cypriniformes; family Danionidae; genus Danio; species Danio albolineatus. The sequence goes on along the minus strand of CAIGQQ010038942.1, from coordinate 1,816,937 downwards.
AGCATTCATTCCCTCAGACATGACACAGACATCTTGTAAATTAATATTCACAAACACATGTGCATATATGATATTTGAATAGGTTTGCAGCTCACTTTTCATTTATTCATCCAAAATTTCTGATATTCAGTGTTAAATTACAGTACATGTCTTTTAAATCGCAGAAATTATAGGGCCTAACATATTATTGGACTGGATTTTTAGACAAATCTGAAGTTTATTATGACCTGTATTTTACAGTAGGAGTTAAATGCTGTCTAACCAGCAACACAGTGAGACCAATGGCAAAGGCAAAATAATGTTCCTGCATGGCTATTACTTGTCGTAATAATGGGGTTCACTGTGAGTCTTCCATAAATGGAAAGGCACTTCCCGGAAGGCTAACACTCACTGAGAAACACTAGCTTTTGCCAATATTTTTGAGCTGTCGTTTCAACATATAATCTCAATGCATTTTTATCGATTTGAAATTCAATTGGCAAATGCAAACAAATGTGTCAAATAAGCAACTGGAAGAAACATTTATCATAAAACTAGGCTAATTCCAATCTGATTTTAAAATGTTAGCATAGATCTCTAAATGAAGTTGTAGTATGATATTCCATCTCACAGCTGAGATAAATACTAAATTGCAACATTGCACAGTTCACTTGATTTGTTTAAGGATTCTTGATTGCACAGACACTATGCATAATTTAATCAGATCAGAAGTAAAGAGCAGGATAAATCTTCAATGTCTGGAACAAACTGTAATGTTTTAGATTGCAATTACCAATCCTCACTTGAAAACACAAACGCACAATCTAACGGAGTCTTGACTCAACAGAAACTTAACATCCATGAAGCCTGTGTTTTCCCAAAAACTGTGTTGTCATATCTGACGTGCGGTCAGGACCCCTTCTTTTGGGGGTACACCACAGACGTCATAAGTTGCTTTAAATGAAAAAATTGTGGCATCAATATGCTTTCGACATTTGATAGTTATGATTAGATGACACATTAGGTAATGTTTTTGGAGTTATGGGATCTGAGTATTTCTAAAATAAACAGTCAAATTTATGTTACATTACAAACACATTTACAAGCATGTAAACCCCAATCATCTGTATCATACATACAAAACATGGACATAGCAGGCACAACTTCAGTCGCAAAGTATTCCTGAAAGTAATTGACGCAATCGCTGTTTCCATTTACTAAAATTATAAAGTAAATGAACTATGATGAGCTTAATTATAAAAATAAAGTAATAACAACTCAACTGTTCCAAGTTACAATGGATTTACTCTGTTTTTTTTTTTTTAGTCAACTTTTTGCTATTAAGGCAATGGGTTTACTCAATTTTCAAGTAAAGTAACTAATCACTTTTTCTTTTCGCATCACGTTATTACAAAATATATGAAAATGCTTTTAGACTTCGTTATTTAACTCCGTACTTGGAAGTGACGCTCTTTTTCATCTTTCGGTTGGTTGAGCTGCCCTTCAGTGGATCGTCCTTCAACAGTGACATTTGTATTTAACTGAGCTGAATCAACAACAACAGGTCGGTGCTTTATCAACCCACAATTGGGTTACCTGATGGGTCATATTTAACTATTTTAAGTGGGTAGAAATAATTTCCCAGTAATTATTTTATACAATAAAAAAGTCAAACCAATGTCAAGATGATATAAACAAAGTAACATCTGAATGTCCATGTAGATTCATTTTGCTTAATGAGTCCAAGGGCCGGCAGAACATTTCTGCTCCAGTCTGCTCATAAATATCTAATCTTAGAGATATTTGCACAAGTGTCATCTCAGTAAAACCTCTGCTTTCATTAATATTCCCTGTTGGCTGACTGACATTTACATTGCAGCTCTACAAAAGATCTTACATTGTCATTTTAATGTAAAATCTACTCCACAACATTTTAATATGTCAAAGGACACATTTTCATTCAAAACTGGTCAAGATCATTTTATATCATTTTATATCATTATATATATATATATA